>CATIWM010656673.1:0-17046 GCA_949671775.1 Mallotus repandus
CAGTTTATCATTGTTTTTTTATTACTTTAATGTTAAGCTACTAATATATTATTTCAATATACGATACTAAATTATATTTTTGTATTTTTTAAATAGAAATTGAATGTCAAATATAATTTTAAGAAATAAAATTATTTTATATATGAATAAAAGTTTTAGATTTCAAAACTACTAAAAATTATTGGTGAATTACTAAACATATATAAATATAATATATCATTAGATTTTTAACTTTTATAAGTTATAAGAGAATTAAATATAATTTTAAAGTTAAAATTTTTAATTCAAAGTTCTTTTACTTAAAGATGGACTTCTTTGTTAATAATTTATATTAGAGAGGTATTTGTGTGTCATGACCCAAATCTGGGAATCATGACTGGCGCTAGGGAACGGGAATTCACACGAATCTGAAACCTGTAGCAAGCCTAAACCACAATTATCACACTTAATATATATATATATATTTTGCTTTATTTATTTTATTTGCATGTTCTTTCTTTTTTTTCTTTTGTTTTCTTTGTTTTAGGTTAAATCATTAGATTCACCTAATCATTAAATAGGCTTAATTTAATTAGGTTTTAGATTTGAATTAAATGAAGTTTAGGCCCATAATTAAATTTAGATTTTAGGTTAGCGATAATTTAGGCCCACTTAGTTAATTTAGACATAGGTCCATTTAGATTAATTTAATTTAATTTAGAATTAGCCCATTAACTTAAGCCTTTTTCCATAATTTGTAGAATTAAGGCTATTTAGATTTAAAACTCGTACATTTAGGCCCACTAATTAAAGCCTTCCATAATTTGTAAATTTAGGCCTATTTTAGAAATAAAATAAATAGACTTAGGCTCATTTAAATAAAATTGAGTAGGAATGAGGCCCATTAGCTTTAGGTTTATTTCTAAATTAAAATATGTAAATTTAGCTCACTTTAATTAAAAATATGTAGATTAGGCTAACCTAGGGTTTATGTGCTTTATATGAATGCATTTCTTATATGCTTTTTAATGATTGGTTGCCTTTGGGATTGATGGATGTTTAATTAGGGTTTATATGAAATTACTTGTAATTAAAGGGTAAGATAGTAATTCATAAATCAATTCTAAATGAACACAAGACTAAAATAAGTTGGTATTCCGTACCCAGAACTCTTGGTTATGGTGCTAGCTTGTATTAGAGAATTGAGTTACCACCACTTTCGATTTGTCACCCTGGGTGGCGACTGCTCATCTCCACGCTATGTCTTTGTGATAGTGGTTAGTGTGTTCCCTAGAGCCCTGAGCTCAAACAATGTCGCGATTGTAATAAACTTGGACGCGCACTAAACCCCACCTTCTACAGCTCTCCCTTTCACTATCTTCTTAGTCAGATATTGCACATCAAATTCTGTGAGTAAAACGAGCCACTTGGCAAGTTTTCCCATTAGGAGCGGAGCTTTGTAGAGATGCTTCATAGGATCCATTTTGGACACAACTTGGATCATGTATGATTGGAAATAGTGTCTAAGCTTCCTCATTGTCCACTCCATTGCTAGGTATATTTGTTTGACTTGACTGTATTTTTCCTTATAAGGCAGCATTTTCTTACTCAGATAGTATACTGCATGTTCCGCTTCCCCTTCTCCCTCTTAGGCTAGCATTGCACCAATTGCATTCCCTTCAATGGCCAGGTACAAGGTTAATGGCAACCTAGATTTGGGTGGTTTTAGAACTGGTGGATTGGCTAGGTAGTTTTTGATTTTGTCAAATGCTAACTAACATTGTTCGGTCTATACGACTGGTTGATCTTTTCTGATGGGCTTGTAAATGGGCTCGCAAATTGCTGTTAGCTTGGTGATGAATCTGCTTATGAATTGTAGCTTCCCTAGAAACCCTCTGATTTCTTTCTCTATTTTTGGCACTAGCATTTCTCTGATTGCTTTTGCTTTATTCGGATCCACTTTGATCCCATTATGGCTGATAATATATCCCAGCATCTTGCCTGAAGTCACCTCGAATACGCACTTCTTGGGATTAAGCCTGAGGCTGTACTTTTTAACCCTTCTAAGGAATTTCTCGAGAGCAGTCGGATGCCCTTCTCTGGTTTCTGACTTAACCATCATGTCATCTACGTACACTTTGACCACTTTGTGTATCATGTCATGGAATATAGTTGTTGCCATTCTTTGGTAAGTTGCACCAACATTTTTCAGGCCAAAAGGCATTACCCTTTAACAGTAAGTTCCATATTCTGTTATGAAGGATGTCTTTACTTTGTTGATGATGGCCATCAAGATCTGATTGTATCCAGAAAATCCATCCATGAAGGAATACATTGCGCAAGAGGCAACATTGTCTATTAACACATCTATGTGAGGCAAGGGGAAGTCATCCTTTGGGCATGCTTTGCTGACATCTCTATAGTCAACATAAATTGTGACCCTTCAGTCTTTCTTTAGCACTGGAATGACATTTGCTAACCTCTCTAGATAGTCTACCACCTCTAGGAACTTAGCCTTGGTTTGCTTTTTGATGTCTTATTTTACCAATTGAGCCCATTCTGGTCTGAGTCTTCTCAGCTTCTACTTTATTGGTTTACACCCTTCTTTGGTGGGAATGTAGTGTTGAGCAATGTCTCTGTCGATACCGGACCTGTCTTCGTATGTCCAAGCAAATACTTTTGAATATTTTATTAATATTTTTTCAATTTCTCTCCTCTCCTTAAGGGTAACATCTTTCGAAATATGCAAAATGCGTGGTTCATTTTATGTGCTAATGTTAAATGATTCAGTGCACATGGAATAAATGTCAAATATGCAAGTATTTTGATTAATGCAATTCACACTACCATCAGAAAGGACATTGAACAAGTAAGCAAATTTTGATTTCATTTCCTTAACTTTAGAGTTCATTACATCATCAGTTTCAAATAAAGAAAAAGTATAAGCTAAAGTTTTCTAGATTAATTATTTAACAGGCGATTTTGTCTGCGGATCACCCACTGCTTATAAGTCTTGTTAGTAAGATTGTCCCAATCACTTGTTGTAAAGTGATGAATGATTCTCCTTTGCCATGTTGTTCTGAAATGGTCGATGAATTTTTGAGATAATCTTCCTCCTAAGAAGTCTACAGGCCTAGATGGCATGTACTGTTTTACCCTATACTGTCTTATTACCAATGCTGAGTAGTAATGGGTGCATGATTTGAATCTCGAGATTGTTACATAATTCACATACGTGCATAAGGTCACATGCTCCAGTCTCCACCAAGGGTGTCTCTAGGTCATCTGCTCTTCTAGGGCATTTTTTATGCTCTCGATCCATTGCTCCACTGAGATATATGATGAGCGGCCACTGATATCTTTGATATGTCTTTCCTAGTTATTTCTTAGTTGGTACTTCATCTAATTACCAGTAGGTTTTTCCAGAAGGCTTAGCTTTTCTTGTAGCCAAATCTGAAGTAACAGGGGAAGCTTAAATACTTTCCAGTTCTGTAATCATCTAGGCCCTGAATGGTTTCTACCAAGATTAGTGGGAAGGGAGTCATTCTGCATTTTATGCCTTCAATCACTTGGAGTATCTTATAATCTCCCAATCCATCACATGACACTGTGAAGTATTGGATGAAGAGGTAGCAAGTGAGAAGTCATGCCCATGGTAGGCTTCCTGGTTCCTTTGTTGTATAGGCATTCAAAAGATGTATGGGAATCAGTCACTTGTCTGTAGTAACTAACTCATCAAGCTTTTGTGGGCTTAGGTCAAGAAGTGTTGATCCAAGTCCGGGGGTATTTGATGTCTTGGTCCATGAAGATTGCCTCTTCGGTCTTGGTAGGGATACGTCCTGTAATGGCACTAAATTCCTCGTATAACGGGTATAGCTCCATAGTGTTGAACCAGAACACATACTCGTATGGATCCTAGAATGACATTGCTGCATGTAAGAGGTCGTGGTCCAGACGTACATGTTGGAAAGTTTTGATGCATAGCATTCTATAGGATTGTAGGCTTTTCCAGTTAGCCTTGTCAAGGTTGTGCAGAAAATGTCTAGTGAGACTTGTTTGGGCTTGGAGGTTTTCGACCATGGTACCATCTTCAAGCAAGCTTTGAATTGTTGCTCTCATTTTCCTATAATTCTAGCGAGAAGACTCGAGCTCATGGTCACTCATGTTGAGATCTAGTTTACTACACATTAGTGAGATAGAATAAACAAATGATGAATGATGCATGCATGGAGTGTGACTACAAAAGAATATGATTAGTATGTATGCATGACGTGCTCATGCATAGTCTTGTTATGATTGATGCAAATGGCTACAAAAAATGTGGTCAGTATATGTTGTCTATATGTATGTTTTGTATGCATGATTATGTAAGAGATTGTTAGCTTTTCTTGCATAAGGAACAAACCAATCACAAATAAGCTCTCGCTTCCAACCTTATCACTCCATGAGGTTATTCAGTCACTTTTCTAGGTGGGTTTTAACCCGATAGTTAGCAAGGGACTATGGTTCCACTCTCAAACTAGGCTGCTTTGATTTGTATTGATGAGAATCAAGAGGTAAACTAAGAAACGATGCTCAAATGCACTCGAGGTAAGCATATAATGTCAATGTGAGGACCAGTCGTTGGGTCACAAATGGCGTCTATAGTCCTTACACGCTCGCATGTGTAGGGGCTATAGACAATAAGAGGGGTCCAGTTTCATGTCCCCATATTGATATTCAATATGTTTACTAAGAGGCATGAAAGTATTGTTTGAGAGTTTATAATTTGATGCTTTCAACACAAATTTCTGCAATCTAGTTAAATTCCTGACCCATCTATTTGATCTGATAAGGACAAATGGATGACACTTATAGGTTTTGTCATCGAAAGATGTCACTATTCACCAGTTCTCACAGGCTATTCATACTAAGGTGAATGATTCTTATCATTCCTTGCACAACGAGCTTATGCAAAGTAAACAAGGATCATACAATCTAAGTGTGAGTAGTCCATGAGAACGGACATAATGACGTCAGTTGGTGATGGAAACTAAAAGTGTCATAGCATTTATGAATGTCAGGTCAAACGGACAACATCAGGGTTAGCATGTAAAGTTTGGTAGGATCCTAGTGGAGATTTCTATCAGTTTATTTATATGAGTTGAGTCGAGGGTGTAAGGTTAAGGGCTCCTTTAGTGAGAATGTCCCCCTATAACTAGGGTTACGGACTCCGGTCAATGAGTCTAGCATTCTTTTGATAACTCGGGTCACCCCCCTTAAGGACTTGGGTCACAGACTCTGGTCAGATGAGTCTAGTGAAACCACGAGTAAAGGCTAAAGGTGACAAATCTAAATCGGTCACCCCATGACTCAAGTGGAACTATGGTGGATCACTTTCTGTCATTATCGGCTGATATGGACCAAAAGTGCATGTGTGATTGTGTAGTGCAAATGCAATGGTGAAGGGCTCCATATGATTGAGTATAGTGTAATGAGAAATAGTCATTTTCGAATTGATCTCTCTAACTAGAGTCCCCAGTGGAGTCGCCACTGTGAGTGACCTATTTTTTTATATGTGAATGATTTTTTAAGGTGGGACGTCTTTTCGATTTCGAGTGACATGGCAACTTTGCCGAATGGGACATCCGTTCCATTTACAGGATAGGGACAAATGATTGGTCTCAGGGGGAATACGAGATGCTTTGTTTGGAGTCACCACCTGGTTTTTAGAAGACCAGGAAAAGATGAAAGGGACGACATTGGGTCACTCAACGAGTATCATCCCCAGCAGAGATTCTGAGCCCGGGAGATCTCATATACTTTTTAACTGTTTCTCATTATGATACTCAATATATGGCTACCACAACACCCTAGTTTTGGTAATGATAGTTGGTATATATGCATTCACACAAGCACTTTGATAATAACAGAAAGTACAAGAGATTCAACATAATTATTTACAAGGCTTTCTTAGTAAATACATTTGAAAAAGGAAAAGAAGATTGCAGAAATGTAAATCTAGTCCTGATCTAAAAAACACCTGTAAGATAGAGGTTAACACAACTATGTGTAATTCCATCTACTCATCCACTCGGACAATAGATAAGCACGACAAAGATGATTGTTGCATCATGAATGATTAAATAGATGCATGTAGTTCATGCTCTTGCAGATTATAAAGCATTTATAAATGATGAGATAAATAGTAAATGATGATGATTACATCATCGGATCATCATATCGAAGCTTTAGCTTAGAGAAGTAAGCTTTCATGTTTATTGAATGCATATTGATGTAAAATGATGATTTATTATGAGTAAAAAAAAGCAGAGATTATTCAATCAGCATGTAAATTGCCAATCTCATCACACATATCACAATAATTTCTCAACTGCTGACTGTGATAAAATAAAATGCAAAATAATAAAATAAATGTGTAAAAATTATTATTTGGTCCTCAAATTCGACTGAGCTTATTTTTGAGTTTTTTGAAGCTTTAGCTTCGCAGTATTTTCAAGTTGTCCTTGTCGAGAGGTTGAAAATGACGTGTAGAATGTAAATTCATATACCTTTGAAGCGTGCTTTAATAAAGATAAGGATGGGTTTGGTGCAAAAGCTGTCTAAAAAATCCTACGAAAATGTAATAGGTGAAGCAAAAGTGTATAAATTGGGACTCATGAGTCTTCAATTTGACAATGTTTCAGTGTATGTAGGTTCCCCCTGGCTCTTACCTCCTCAAAATGGGAGGTAGAGGCCCCTATTTATAGGGGAAAATGCCTAAAAAAAATGTGATCATGTGTCCCAAGATGTGTATGTGCACACTTTTGTGCGTGTGCAAGCGTACCGAAGCACGTGATCACAGTTTTTTACGCATGATCACGCCTCTGGTGCGTATGATCACGCGCTCTTGCACGCATCACGCGGCCTTCCCAGGCTTTGATCCCACTATTCTGGGGGTGCTTTTCAGGGTTTCGGGACCTTCCAAACATGTTGTCGACGTCCGTTTTATCAAAATCAGCTTCCAATTTTATGAAGTGGAACTCTGGTCTTATGAGATGAACATCGATCTGATGAGTTGCTCATTTTAAGCAACGACTACTCAAAATGAGCGACTTACCACTTTGATAATTCATGATTCATAAAATCGGGGTGCGACTTAACTATTCAGAAGTCGATTTTGCTCTCTAAAGGCTCAGTTCGGTTTTTTTAAACTCTTGGCACGCTTCAGAGGCGGTATGAATGAATAGACTCTTGTTATATTCGAAGAGATGTTTTCATCATTAGACCTTTTCGGGGAAAGTCAAAATTCGATGTATGACAGTATGACAGTGATTAACAAAATATTTTACAATTGTTTCACCCTTAGATTATATATTTTAGAACCAATCAAAATAATTTGCCCAGTCTTTAAAAATTAAATTCAAAGTATGGCTTAAACACTGTGACTAAAACATTTAAAGTGTATATATATACATATATAAGCAGTATAGTATACATCAAATCATCATAATTATATCTATATATATATAAGGCAAAGTTCTTCTTTAGCAGGCGATTTGGCCCATTTTCTCTTTCTTAGTAATAAGGCAAGGTTCATTTCAATTGGAGCCTATCACTACTTGGAGCGATGAACTCTAGAAAGAGGAGAATGGGGTGGACCCCCTAGGCTTATCGGTACTAGAGCTGTCGCAAGTCAATGCGTCAAAACCACATACCATTGCTCTAGCGTTAAAGTTTATTAATGACACTCTAACCTGACCTATAAAGGCATAATTTTGAAGCAATTGAAGCAAACTAAGGTTAATGCTTGTGTGTGGGATCTTTCAGGCTCGACTAAGAATTCAACAAAATGAACTGGCCTTTTACTTAATAGGGATGATGGGTTCTTTCTTTAAAGTGCTATATACCATTGCCTTAGGGCTTTTTCCTTTCTTTGAAGTGTTATATACCATTGCCTTCGGGCTTTCTTCTTTCTTTGAAGTGTTATATACCATTGCCTTGGGGCTTTCTTTCTACTTCCATTGCCCCCTTCGATCTCAATGATGCATTACCAGGAAATAGTGCACTGAAGAAGTCAATATGCCAAAAGGTAAATAATAGTAATTTACTAGTCGTTCCATCTCCCTAGTAAAGTCATTGATATCTAAGTGAGAATGAGAAGACTTTTGTTTTGATTAAGGAATAATATTAAGAAGAGGCGGGTAGATAAGACTACTAGTTGCTTGATCAGGACCCTAGCTTTATTGCAAGCTAGATAGGAACTGAAACACCTTTCCAACTGAACTTTAATACTTATTAAAATTAAACGTCTCATTACCTGTTACTGTCAGTATTCAAATTTACCCAACCCTACAAAGTCAATTCCCATCCTACGGAATAAATCTTTTGTTGCATCCTCTTAGTGTTTTCCTAATAAAATACCTCTTCCACTTACTTCCAAAGGCCCCCCGAGGTAATCATCTTAGTTTGTAATGAGATTTCCTTCTTTTCAAAAATAAAACTATTCCTTCATTACCATAAAAGCCAAACTGTCATCTTGAACCTCAAGCCACCTGATTTTTCACTTTAGATTTGCATCATTCTTACTTACCACATTATTCTCTTATCTTCTACCTATTTTTTCCTCCATTTTCCAATTTGCAACAAGCAATGGCTAACTTATCATGAAATGTGGATGCCATAGGAAATTATATAGGTGAGAAATTATTATTTTGTATTAAAAAAAGAAATATTTTTTTTTTTCATTTTGGCTAGGATATGTGGATTTTGAGAATGGTATAATTTTCAAGTTAAATTAGGGAGCTCCAAGGCCTAACATTCTTCCTCCGGTTTATAACCAACAAAAATGTAAATAATTTGGCTTTTTTACTATTCCTTCTAATTTATGTCTTTAGATATTATTGGGGTTCATATAAACACTATTATAAATTGTGTTAGTATTGCTTTTTTCATAAACTCAATTTTATGTGTGTATAAGTTAAACTTTTCCTAATAAACTTATGTAGCCTTAGCCAAGGGCTAGTTCGAGCCCAGAACCGAGCCACGAGAGAGAGGAGATAGGGGTGGACCCCCTGGGCTTGATGGTACCAAAATCGTCACATGTCAATTCGTCAAAGCCACATGCCATTGCTCTAGCATTAGATTTTATCAACGACACTCTAGCCTGACCCATGAAGACATAATTTTGAAGCAGTTAAAGCAACTAAAGTTAATGCTTATGTGTGGGATCTTTCGGGCTTGACTAAGAATTTAAGGAAATGAATCGGCCTTATACTTGCTAGGGTTGATGGATTCTTTCTTTAAAGTGCTACACAACATTGTCCGGGGCTTTCTTTCTACTTTCATTACCCCCTTCAATCTCGACGATGCATTGTCAAAAAATAGTGCACTTGAGGAGTCGACAGGCCGGTAGGGAAATAATAGGATTTATTAGTCATTCCATCTCCCCAGCAAAGTCATTGATATCCAAGAAAACACAAGAAGACTTTTGTTTTGATTAAGGCACAACAGTGAGGAAAGGTGGATGGATAGAACTACTAGTTGCTCGATCAGGACCCTAGTGTTATTGTAAGCTAAATGGGAATTGAAACACCTTTTGAACTAAACTTTCATACTCATTAAACTTAAACCGTCTCATTACTTTTTACTGTCAGTATTTAACTTTATCCAACCCTGCAAAGCTAGTTCCCATCATACTGAATAAATCTTTTGCTACTTCCTCTTAGCGTTTTCCCTATAAAATACCTCTTCCACTTAATTCCAAAGGCCCCTCAAGGTAATTATCTTAGTTTGCAATGAGATTTCCTTCTTTTAAAAAATAAAACTATTCCTCCATTGCCATAAAAGCCAAACTATCATCTTGAACCTTATGCCACCCAATTTTTCACTTTAGATTTGCATCATTCTCTCTTACCACATTATTCTCTTACCACATTATTCTCATATCTCCTATCTATTTTTTCCTCCATTTTTTCAATTTGCAACTAGCTATGGCTAACTTATCATGAAATATAGATGCTATAGGAAATTATGTATGTGAGAAATTATTTTTTTATTAAAAAAAGAAATATTTTTACTTTAATTTTTTCCCTTTTTATTTTTCATTTTGGCTAGGATATGTGGATTTTGAGAATGGTATAATTTTCAAGTTAAATTGGGGAGCTGTAAGGCCTCACATTCTTCCTTTGGTTTATAACTGAAAAACATAAATAATTTGGCTTTTTGTTTACTCTACTTTTTTAATTTATGTCTTTAGATATTACCAGGGTTCATATAAACACCATCATAAATAGTGTTAATATTACTTTTACCATAAACTATGTTTTATAGCTGTACAAGTTAAAAAATTTCCAAATAAATTTATGTAGCCTTAGCTAAGGGCCGCTTTGGGCCTAGAGCTGAATAAATTAAAACTGGATCGGGAGATAGAGAAGATAGGGGTGGACCCCCTAGGCTTGACAATGCGGGAGCCATCACAAGTTAATGCATCAATACATCAATGCCACATGCCATCGCTTTAGCATTAGAGTTTATCAGCAACACTTTGGCTTGACCTATGAAGGCACAATTTTGAAGCAGTTGAAGCAAACTAAGGGCTAATGCTTATGTGTGGGATCTTCTAGGCTCTACTAAGAATTTAAGGAAATGAACTGGCCTTGTACTTACTAGGGTTGATCGGTACCAGGGTTCTTTCTTTGAAGTGCTATATACCATTGCCTTGAGGCTTTCTTTCTACTCTCATTGCCCCTTTTAATCTCGGCAATGCATTACCTGGAAATAGTGCACTGAAGGAGTCAACAGGCTAACATAGAAATAATAAGAATTTTATTAGTCATTCCATCTCCCTAGTAAAGTCATTAATATCCAAGCAAGAACGAGAAGACTTTTGTTATGATTAAAGGAATAATAGTAAGGAGAGGTGGATAGATAAGACTACTAGTTGCTCAATTAGGACCTTGGCTTTATTGCAAGCCAGATGGGAATCGAAACACCTTTTGAACTGAACTTTCATACTCATTAAAATTAAACGTCTCATTACCTTTCACTATCAGCATTCAACTTTACTCAACCCTACAAAGCCAGTTCTTATCCTACTAAACAAATCTTTTGCTACTTCCTCTTAGCATTTGCCCTATAAAATACCACTTCCTCTTAGCATTTGCCCTATAAAATACCTCTTCCACCTACTTCCGAAGGCCCCTCAAGGTAATAATCTTAGTTTGCAATGAGATTTCCTTCTTTTCAAAAATAAAATTATTCCTCCATTGCCATAAAAGCCAAATTGTCATCTTGAACCTAGGCTAACCGATTTTTCACTTTAAATTTACATCATTCTCTCTTACCATATTATTCTCCTATCTTCTATCTATTTTTCCTCCATTTTTTTAAATTTGCAACTAGCTATGGCTAACTTATCATGAAATGTAGATGCCATAGGCAATTATATAGATGATAAATTATTATTTTGTATTAAAAAAAAGAGATATTTTTTACTTTAATTTCTTTACTTTTTTATTTTTTATTTTGGCTAGGATATGTGGATTTTGAGAATTGTATAATTTTCAAGTTAAATTGGGGAGCTGCAATGCCTCACATTCTTCCTCCGGTTTATAATCAATAAAAACATAAATACTTTGGCTTTTTTTTTCCTCAGCTCTTCTAATTTACATCTTTAGATATTACTGGTGTTCATATAAACACCATCATAAACTGTGTTAGTATTACTTTTACCATAAACTCTATTTTTAAAATGAAATTTTTTGGTAAATTTATATAGATTTGGTCAAAGACCAGTTCGGCCCAAAACTGGTCAAATCAGAATTGGGCCAGGAGAGAAACGAGATAAGGGCGGACGCCCTGGGATTGACTGTACCGGAGCCATCATAAGTCAATGCGTCAAAGCCACATGCCATCGCTCTAGCATTAAATTTATCAACGACACTCTAGCCTAACCCATGAAGGCACAATTTTGAAGCAGTTGAAGCAAACTAAGGCTTATGCTAGTGTGTGGGTTCTTTCGGGCTCAACTAAGAATTCAAGAAAGTGAACTGACCTTATACTTACTAGGGTTGATGGGTTCTTTCTTTGAAGTGCTATACACCAGTGCCTGAGGCTTTCTTTCTACTTTTATTGCCCCTTTCGATCTTAGTGATGCATTATCGGGAAATGGTGCACTGAAGGAGTCGACAGGCCGACTAAAAAATAATGGGAATTTATTAATCATTCTATCTTCCTAGTAAAGTCATTGAAATCCAAGCGAGCACGGGAAGAATTTTATTTTGATTAAGACACAACAATAAAGAGAGATGGATAGATAAGACTGCTAGTTGCTCGATCAAAACCCTAGCTTTATTGCAAGCTAAATGGGAACTGAAACGTCTTTTGAACTGAACTTTCATATTCATTAAAATTAAATGTCTTATTACCTTTTGCTATCAGTATTTAACTTTACCCAACCCTGGAAAGCCAGTTCTTATCCTACTGAACAAATCTTTTGTTGCTTCCTCTTAGCGTTTTCTCTATAAAATACCTCATCCACCTACTTTCAAAGGACCCTCAAGGTAATCATGTTAGTTTAAAATGAGATTTCTTTCTTTTCAAAAATAAAACTATTCCTCCATTGCCATAAAAGCCAAATTGTCATCTTGAACCTCAGGCCACCCAATTTTTCATTTTAAATCTGCATCATTCTCTCTTACCACTTTATTCTCCTATCTTCTATCTATTTTTTCCTCCATTTTTTCAATTTGCGACCAGTTATGGCTAATTTATCACGAAATGTGATAAGTTAGCCAATTATATAAGTGAGAAATTATTGTTTGTATTAAAAAATAAAAATTTTTTACTTTAATTTTTTATCTTTTTATTTTTCATTTTGGGTAGGATATGTAGATTTTGAGAATGGTGTAATTTTCAAGTTAAATTTGGTAGCTACAAGGCCTCACATTCTTCCTCCTGTTTATAACCAACAAAAACATAAATAATTTGGCTGTTCTTTTGCTCTACTATGCTAATTTACGTCTTTAGATATTACTATGGTTCATATAAACACTATCATAAGTTGTGTTAGTATTACTTTTATCATAAACTTTGTTTTATAGGTGTATAAGTTAAAACTTTTCTTCATAAATTTATGTAGCCTTGGCCAAGAGCCGGTTTGGGCCCCGAACTGATCAAATAGAAACCGAGTCTGAATCGGCCCAAAATCCAAGAAAGGCCAATTCAGGGCCGGTTCAAAAAAATTTGAACTATAAACAGGTGATTTTGATTTCGAACTGGAAAAAAAACAAACAAACGAAAAATTGTCTTTTTTGTCCGTTGCAACATTTCAACAATTGAAATGTGATGTGATCGTTGCAGTCTGCAAGCCAACTATCACTTTTTTTAATTGAATTATATATAATATAATAATTACTAATTGTCTAAATTACCCCTAATAACGTTTATATTTTTAGGATAATATGGTCATTTTAATATAATTTTTTTTCTTATAAATACCTTTCCCCACTCTTAACTTTTTCTCACAATTATTCACATATACTACACCATACATATATGATATACAAATTTACTCTCATCCATTCTCAATATTCTTTTATAATCTTATAAATCTCTCCTCACCACACTACTCTCTCTAATTGCTATTATTACTCTTTAATTATTTTTACTCTAAAATTCATACTACTACTAAGTATTATTTTTATTATTATTACCCTCTATTATTATTGTTATTGTTATTGTTACGACTACCACTAATTTTATTATTATTATTTCCTCAATTTTTTCAAAATTTTTTTATTTTCTCCATAAATATATTATTTTCATTATCAAATGGTAAGTTCAAGTGGAAGAAGTCAATTTGAGGATCAATTACAACCATCTTTTGTTGATTTAGACAATATGATGGATAATGTGGAAGAAGAATTCACGGACACCTAAGAAAATTTGGTGGAAAAAATTGCTACCATCATTAATTCACAATAACAAGTACAATCCTCACAATTATTTCAACAAATTAGAGGTGGAAGCAGAGAAGTATCTGATATTTTTCAAGTGCATTTCAAGAAAATTCAAAAACTGGATGGCTCTTACAATGTGATTTGTAACTATTGCTCAAAAAAATTCACATACAAAGTTGGAGGTGGATACAAAACATTTTGACAACATTTTTCCAACAAACATCCAAATCAAATTAGAGTGAAAAAACAACAAATGCAAATTTTTGGTACATAGTTTCTTCTTCTACTTCATCTTAATTATTTAAATATTCAGATGAAACTAATAAATTTGAATTAGCTAAAACGATTTCTATGGAACCTTTATCCTTTAATTTTGGTGAGAAAGTAGGATTTGTTAATTATTGTCAAAATTCATTAAATTCATATGCAAAACATGTACCTATAAATACTTTAAAACGTACTCTTTATAAATTATATTCAAAAGAAAAAAAGAATTGCACAAAATATTTTCAAATTTAAATGGACGTGTATCAATTTGTTCCGATATATGGAGTGATCATCGACAAAAACATTCATATATGGGAATAACTTGTCATTGGATTGACAACGAATGACACATACAAAAAATAATTATTACATTTCGAGTTTTTATGATTGGCATACCGCCGAAAATATTTTTAGAATTATTCAAAATATTTTACAAGAATATGGTTTGGTAAAAAAAAATTCTATATCTTTTGATAATGCGGCTGCGAATGCCGCATCTATAGTTGACCTCCAAAATATTTATCATCCAAATATTAGATGTGTTTTGCCATGTTTTAAATTTACGTGTACAACATGGTTTAAGGTCATTGGATGCATGTTTACAACCAATAAAAAAAAGCAATTATATTTTTGTGGACATATCCACAAGTAATAAAAATATGGGCAAAATTTTGTCAAGAAAATGGAAAAAAAATCAAAAAGATTTCCAAAAGATGTTCTGACTCGTTGTAATTCAACATATGAATTATTAAATGAGTTTTTTTCATATAAATAATTATTATGTATATTTATCAATAATAATGTTTAGCAACTTAATTTATCTCCACAAAATGGGGTAGTTTGTTAAAAAAAAGTTAGATCTTTTAAAAGTTTTTAATGATGCAACATACACATTAAGTGAAGTTTATTATCCAACATCTCCTTTATTATTGATTGGATGTATTAATATTATTGGTGCTTTGCAAGAGTATGAGACCAACTTAGTTTTAAGAGAATAAATATTATTAATGAAAAATAAATGGTTAAATTATTTTAAAATGATTCCACTAATTAATCATGTTGCATGTGTATTTGATCCAAGAATTAAATTAGATGGTTTAGCTAATTATTTAAGTATGTATTATGGATGTTTAAATATTGATCAATTTGAAATTAATATTGATAATATTATTAATGATGTTAGAAGAGTTTTAGGAGAGTTATTTAATGAATTTAAAGTGCAATATGGTCATGTTCCATCTTCTTCTCAACCTACATGTCAAGTTTAAGGTGGTGAAACTGGTAAAATTAGTATGGGTAATTGTGTATTACTTCAATGATAGAAAAAGCCCAGAGGATCAACCGAAGCACTTAAACTTGACATTTAACTAACGACTTCTTTTGAATTTGGTGATAGCAAAACAGGTAAAGAATTTCCGATTCTTGAATGATGGACCGACATCAAAATACATGCCCAATATTGGCCAAAATTTCTAAATAAAGTTTTTCAAATCCAGTCTCAACATGTTTTACCCTGAATTTTTATAAATTATAAAATTAAATTTCTAGGATTTGCAGTATTAATAATTATTTTATTGATTTATATGATATTTGATTATTAGTAAAATTAAATTTGAAATTTTGTGTTGAGTATTATTTTAATGTCATTATTATTATTTATGTAAAATCATTGACTTAGTATATTTTAATACACTTTAAAATTTTTAAGTGTGTAAATATATATATATATATATGTGTGTGTTGGGAGAAAATAATAAAAATTTGAGATATTATTATTTTAAAATTATTATTTAATTTTTATTACTATTATTTGAAATGTTATTATTTTATTATTTGTTAAAATATATATATACATATGTATATATGTACAAAAGATTTTGTTTTTCTTTTTTCCTTCTCTTTTTCCCTCCCTTCTTTTCTTTCCCTTCCCTTTTCTTCCTTCTTCCCCTGCAGACCCAATCACCACCGCCACCCCACTACCCAACCACCTCGCCACCATGCCAGACGACATCGCACCACCACTCTAGACCACTGACAACCTCCTCTACCCTTTCCCCCTTCTTCTTCTCCTTCTTCTTCTTCTTCTTCTTCTTTTCCCAATTTGGCCGATTTGAAGGAGGACTTGCCGGAGACATTTTCGACGACAACGGGAGCCAACGTTGGTCTCAAACAGAAGCTCATCCTCCGGCCTTCTCAAATCTTCAAACCGTTTCGAGTTTCTACTCTAGTAACTACTCCGTTTTTAAATAATTTGATTTGTGTATTTTTAGTTAATTTGTTTATTTAAGTTTTAATTTGATTTTATTTGATACAATTACTTTGAGATTATTTGATCTAGAGGTTGAGAGCTTGCTAAAGATAATTTTTAATTATTTTTCTAAAAATTTTAAATTTTTCGGATTCAAGGTTACTGTTCACAGTACTGCTCCGGATAGTCCCGGGTCGGAAAATTTTTATATTTTTAATAAATTCTATATATTATATAGATTAAACTTCGTGAAGGAAGTTTATTGAAATTATGTGTACAATTCTTATTATGAATTTTTGAAGGTTATGTGAAAAATAAATTTTTGGAAAAATTAGTATAAATGAGTAATTTTTATATTTTAGTTGAAATTATTGTTAATTATTATGTTTTGGACAGTTTTTTGAGTAATAAATAGTATTAAAAAAAATTTATGAATTATTTACTATTTTTAGCTAATTATTAGTAAATTTTGGAAAAATATATGAATAATAATTTTATCTATTATTTTTAAGCTTAAATGAGTTTTCGGTTATTTTTATTATATATTTTAGCAATTTAAATAATTATTTGTAATTAATGCTATTTAATTGCAAAATTTGAAAGAATGTATTT
>CATIWM010656809.1:0-50057 GCA_949671775.1 Mallotus repandus
ATATATTATTTATAGTCCGCACAACGCACAAATTGACGACTAGTTGAATTTAAACTTTACCACGAAAGAGTGAAAAAAAAATTATCAGTGTCAAAAATTTATCAATACCATATAAATTAATGCTGACCTCATCATATTGATGTCTTGTGCCTCTCTTGTCTACAAATAATAAACAAAAAAATTAATAAATGAATAAACAAAAAATATAAAAAAATCAACTAAATAAAATTGTTTTAATAGAGAGAAGCATATTCTTTTTTTAAAAAAAATTTCTGGAAATAATTATTTTTTTCAATTACGTTTCTAATTACTGTTATAATATAATAATTCATATTTAATAGAAATTTATGTCTATTTTTATTTTTTTTTTAAAGTCTGTTAAATAGGCAATCAATGAAGACATTTTTAAATTTTTTTAAGAAAAATAATTTTTTTTAATAATTTTACATACTAGATACTAATTAATAAGACAAAATATTGATTGAAAATTTGGAGGAATACTGTTAGAGTTAGGAATACATCCAAAGATAAGAATATTGGGAGGAAGAATACAAGGAAAAGTGATGAAGACAGGTTAAATGCCACCGTCCATCCATGTGAACCAAACAGACTAATGTCTTATCCAAATCTAAATTATAAAATAAGTTAAACATCCTTAAGCATGTTGCGTCTGAACAGCACAACTGTGATAAGAAAACAGCCAAATATAACAGTGGTTTTAGTCAATATACTTTTCTTGCGCCTCTTAATCACTTGCCCAGCTCACTTTTGACCCACACAACTCTCTCATGGGCAGTACAACTATTGAATTTACTTTTTTTTTTAGTGATATATATATATATATATATATATATATATATAGTCAATTTTATACATATATGCTTAATTATCAATACAAAATTATGAACCTTACACTTTTTTTTTCCATATCTGACACACTTTTAATAATAAATAATTATATTTTTGTAGGAAAATTAATTTTAAATTTATAATTTTTTGCTAAATTAACATATATTATAAGTGTTTTTAATAATTAAAAGTAGAAATTAATGTCTCAACAATAATTTCATTTTTTAATGAATCAATTTTAGTTAAATTAATAATTGATTTTTTTACGAAATTTTGTATTTTAAATTTTTTTAATGACTTAGTCACTTAATTTTATTTAATTTTATTAATTATTAAATTAAGTCCAACGTCAATTCAATAAAAAATTATTATAAATTTAAAGTTAATTTGCAGAATACTAAAATTGAAAAAAAATTTATTACTAAAATGAAATTAAAAATAAATATAAAATTTAGATTGCATTTAATACTTAAGCCAATATATGTGAACAAGTAATCTTTTCCTTGAACAAAGAAAGTAGAAAGTTGCAACAATAATAAGAGCCATATAACTGTACCATATTTTGCCATTACAAAGTCACATCATTATTTTATGTTTTGTCGATTATTTTTAAATTATTAATATTTAAAATTTAATAAATTTTAATTAATTCAGTTTAATTTAGATAAAATTATTTGAAATTTTTTTTAATAACTAATTTTATGCAACTTTATACATTATAATTCAAATTTAAAATGCCATTTAAATAAAAATAATTTATATTCGTTGATCTAGTATTGTTAATCGTATTATTTGCTATTTAGTTGATGACATATACAATTATTCAGCTAATAATTGTCAATTGTCATCATTATTATTTTGCTAATTGGGCTACAATATAATATTTTGATTCAGAGCTTCTGCGGAAAATGATGTTTGACCTAAAACTTGCTAAAAGGAAAAAAAAAAAATGTCGGGTGCTAACTAGCTATCACATGGATTAACATGCAACTAAAACGGGTTACGTAACCCAGCTAATAGAATTCAATTTCCACATGCACATGCAGTTCCAATAATGATAATCCCATATTAATATTGAGCTCTAATGAATAAAAAAATATCAAATTTCTTTTTAAATTTTCAATTTGATCCAAAATTTTTAATTTTGGCAATTGTTACATATTTTATTTTTTATTTACAATTATAACCAATCTAATATAATTAGTTTTTAATCTAAACCATTGATTTTTAAAGTCTATTCAACTCTAATTAATTTAGTTCGAATTAAATCACATGAATAACAAAAAGATAACAATATTTTTAACCAATGTAAGGTTTTATATATATATATATATATATATTTGTAATTTTAGAGATTAAGAAGATAATAATATTTATGTTTTGAATATTATTAAAATATATTTCATTTTACCTTGAATTTTTAATTAAAATGTAATTCATATCATTTCATTAGAAACAAATGTTAACAATATTAATACTAAATATATAATATAATATAAACTTTATCACTTATAGCTATAGTAGTTACATTACATGTAATGGCTTAATACATATGCAATCTTTAGAATTTGCTATGTTTGTCAACTTATCTCATCAACTTACAAATTAACCATTTTAATGCTTCAACTTATTAAAATCATGATCTATAAATACTTTTTAATTAACTTAAATGGCTAGTTTAGATATTTAAATAGTTTCATTTTAATTTACAAAAATATTATTTAAACACTTAAGTACTACTAAAAAGTATTAATACGTCTTATTTTTATCAAATTGAGCTATTTAAATGGTTAGTTTGTACATTTAAGAATCAAATTGATAAAAAAAAAAAAAATACTAAGTTGAGGAGAGTGCATATATATTAGACCCACATGTAATTAGTATCAATAGTAGAATTACAATTAAAAAAAGTAAATTTAGATTAAAAAATAAAAATAAAAAAATTTAGAAAAAAATTGCAAAAGTCCTATTATTTATATATGCCACTATTTACTTGATTGATTGCTCAAGTCTCGCCTCCACGAATGTATATTTTATAAGACGTAAACTAGTATGCAAGAACATGCCAATTTCATATGTAACTATTCTCACACAACAGGTGTCACCTCAATTCATCCACAACTTCATAGAATTATCATTGGCCAGAGTGTAACGGCAAGACTGGTTTTTTTAAATCCTTAATTCATCAACCTCCAATCATACATATATTATATTGTCTCTTATTGATGTGAGTATAAATAGACAAAGACATTATCAATACATAGCTATAACATAAACCATTTTGGTCACAAAGTAACTTAAGCTATGGAAAGCCAAAGGTGGTGCTCTTTTGTTGTTCTGTCAGCACTTCTTCTCCCTCTCCTTCTTCCAAGTACTGTTTCTGCCCAACTTACCCGAAATTTCTACAGCAGAACATGTCCTAATGTTGAATCCATAGTTCGTTCTGCTGTCCAAACAAAGTTCCAGCAAACCTTTGTTACTGCTCCTGCAACTCTTCGACTGTATTTCCATGATTGCTTCGTCCGGGTTGGTGTTTTTCTTTTATTTATTTATTTTTGAGTCTCGTGCACTGAAAATGTCTATTGAATCAAATTTTGTTGCTAATAACATATGATCTTATTAGGGATGTGATGCTTCAGTGATGCTGGCATCCCCTAGTAACAATGCGGAGAAGGATCATCCAGATAACCTTTCGTTGGCTGGCGATGGATTTGACACGGTGATCAAGGCCAAGGTTGCTGTCGATAGTGTTCCTCAATGCAGGAATAAAGTTTCATGTGCTGATATTTTAGCTATTGCTACAAGAGATGTCATCAACTTGGTATATTTACAGCATGTGTATCTAATATAAAATTCCATCATGTCTGCTTGCTCCCATGTGCATGATTAAGAATGTAAATATTTTCATAATTAATACAATTGCTTATTGCTTGCGGTATGATCTGATCATATTGAATATGGAAAAATACAGGCTGGGGGGCCATTTTATCCAGTGGAATTGGGAAGACGTGATGGAAGGATATCAACTAAAGCTAGTGTTCAACGCAAACTCCCTGGTCCTAATTTTAATTTAGATCAGCTTAATTCCCTCTTTGCTGCACATGGTCTAACCCAAACTGACATGATTGCGTTATCAGGTACATAACGTGTTCCTTAATTCGTGTTTCAATTACATGTGCAGCTTAATTAGCCGTTGTTCATCCACATATGTATTGTTTGGATGCGAGAAAATTATTCTTTGGCTCTACCAATTAAGCAACTATTAGCTGTGAGGCATTAGGATCGGCAACAGTTGTTCAATCCCTACTTGTGGACTTTTGTGAATGTCGTGTTAAGCACGGGCTGACAATTAAACAAATAATAACCAAGTTCTTGGTTGTTAAAATAATGAGACTTATCGTCAATATTTATTGATTTAAAATGTAAGAAACTTAAATTCTTTAAAAGAAATTCAAATTTAAATTTTGTTTATGGAAAAAATATAAACGATGATATACATCGTAACCTGTGATATTATAGGTTGTGTGAAGACAAAATAAATTTGCCCCTAATAGTAATTAATATTTATTTTTTTGAAATTTTATTTTTTTATTATATTTTTTGGAATTTAAAATTTAAGGTGCACTCAGATGAAGTAATCGTGCACTAATTTAAACTTATGTAGTTTGTAAATATTTTTTTAATAATGTAATTAAAAAAAATTACTTCTCACGAAGTACAGTAGCACTTATGGGGCGTAACACCCAATTTTATCCAAAAAATATATATCAAGTGAGATTTTTCCTCTTATGAGTCCACACAACTTGAATTTTGGAATGATTTTGGAACCTTTATGATTATTGAAGAACGCAAAAAAAACTTACCTGGTGATAGATTTACATTTAAAAAAAAATTATAAAATTGATCTTACTAATGGATCTTTTATACATCTAGAATTTGAATTTCAAGCATGTTCTGAAAAATTCAACTATCATTGGCTAGCTACCTGCTTACAATGTAATACCTAAGAAGTGAACGAACGTAATCAGCCACGTTAATTCTAACAACATATTGTTTCAATGTGTAGGTGCACATACACTTGGGTTCTCTCATTGCGGCCGCTTCTCCAAACGTATTTACAACTTCAGTCCTAGAAACCTGATCGACCCAACATTGAATTTGCAATATGCATTTCAGTTGAGAGGAATGTGCCCATTAAACGTTGACCCAAGGATTGCCATTAACATGGATCCAACCACACCTCAAACATTTGACAATGCATACTACCGAAACCTTCAAGGAGGTAAAGGATTATTCACTTCTGACCAGGTGCTGTTTACTGATTCAAGATCAAAAGCCACTGTCAACTTATTTGCATCAAGCAGTTCAGCCTTCCAAAATGCTTTTGTTGCTGCCATTACAAAGCTTGGTCGAGTTGGGGTCTTGACTGGAAATAAAGGTGAAATAAGGAATGACTGCTCTCGTATCAACTAGATTAATTAATAGATTTTCAGACTCTAGATTCTCCATTTCCTTTTAATTCTTAATCAATTGTCCATTGTTGAACTTCCATTTTTGTATCAGTTACCAATAAAAATAAAAATAAAAATCCGTTCGTTGTTTAAGTTTCATTCTTATGCTCTTATATGTGAAGTATATAGAAGTTCTTATTTTTATTTTAAGAAAATGTTGCTCCCTCATAACTGTAAATTATCTAAAACCACTATTTTGGTCCAAAATTGAAGACAATTGATAAATAAGTCCATATTTTTCTACTCGTATGAAAATCAATAGAAAATTTGAAAACTATCTTGAAGGATGATACTTTATCACTGGAATAATTATAATAGTATTCAATCATAAAGAGAGAATTATTTTTAAAGGCTTTTTGAAATTATAAAGTTGGAGTAAGAATAATTTGTCATTTTACATAATTTGTCATTTTACATAATGGATTGGATAATATTTATTTGCAAGATGCTCCAGGTCCTATTTTTTCAAGGAAACAATAAGGTTTTGAAGCTATGGAATTCTAGAATCAACATAAAAGACACAACAGTTCTTTTGGAGTAATATTCAAAGAAATGCATTTCATCGAAACATCTTTGACAACATTATTCTAGGCAAGTACGAACATAAATTACATATGGTTAAAATGGTAACAGGGCGATAAAATAACAGGTGTATATGAATTCCACTAGATTACATTTTACTATTCATGTTAAGATAGCTTGTGTACATGTGTACGTGGATTCCACAGTTCACATCTTATTGTTATCTTTCTAAGTTTTGTTTTTGGTCTCTTGGATGGCAGCACAACCCCAACTCCTAATTCCCACTTTTATCTTTTTCACCCAAATGTTTACTTCTATATCAACTCTTTGACATATGAAAATTAAGTGAGAATGATTTTGAGCAATTAGGAAATCTAATTTGTGGAAACGCGCTGAAATGGCATGTCATCATAAATTAAAGGATTAAGATGAATTTATCCTTTAGGGAAATTACAATCACTCCATGAAATTTGTTAAAACAATTAATATGTACGAAATTTATTTTACAAGGATCTAAAAGTAATTTTCAAACATACAATTAAATCCTTCAAATAAAATTAGATAGAATTGACACAATTCATAAAGTTGAAGGAGCAAACTGAAATTACTTTCAAAATAGGATTCAATTGATAGTTGTCTCAAAGTTCATGATAGAATTGATAGTTTCCCTAAAAATTATTGTGTCACACTACCATGTCACCTTTTCCATGACACTATTGATCATAGTTTTATAAGGTTAAGTGTAAAAAAGTAAGAAAATGTAAAGTAAAATTATATATGGTCAACGCTCTTATGAATAAGGTGGTGTGGCAATATGACATGGTAATTTTTGTTGAGTTGAACCGTGATACGGTAATTTTATTGTGCCACATCATCTAAATTAACCAAAATTATTTTTGGTGAATTTTTCGTGTAATTAAAGTTATGGAATCAAAATGAAATTTAGCATAAAATTTGGTAACTTCTTGTGCAATTAACCCATCAAATTCCACTAAAGTATCTAACCGTTAAAACTCAACACAAAACTTCATCACCTTTATTTTTATTACAAATTAATAAGGTGCCTAAACTCGATTCTAGTCAAAGCTGACTACGTGGCATGCCGCATGGCATCTGATGTGATGTCATGTGTCACACTTTGCTGATGTGATACCACATGGTGCTAATGTAGTGCCACATATCAGATACATATGATGTGGTGCCACATGGCACACTGTTATGATGTGGTGCCACATGGTGCTGACATGACATTTGCATGCTTGACACATTAGTATAATGTGGCCTTTACTAAAAGTGAGACATTATAGTGGGACTGACACTAAAAGTTGGGTACTACAAATGAAAAGTTCTAATTTTTAGTTGATTTTTGTTTGTGTAATTAGTTTTGTTTTTTGGTGATAAAATTATGAACTTTATAGTTTTTAAGTAAAAAGTTGTATTTTTTTTCCTTGGCCAAGGTAAAAGCAATGGCAACAACAGTAGTAGTGTGATAACAATAGTGTCCAATGGGCTAACTAGAGCACATTGGAGAATAACACCTAACTTTATAGTCCTTAATTTTCAAAGTATCAACCTATAATAATTTTAGACCTTATATATATACATAAATACCAAAATTGTAATCGAGTCGAGTGAAATTTAATTTCAACTAGCTCGTACTTCACTGTTTTTTAGTAATTCAAAACCGGGTGAAGTTTAATATTACTTATGAGATTAATCAAATTTAAATAGACTTGCAAAATATAAATTATAAATTAAAATAATTCATCAAAGAATTAAGAATTAAATATTTTTATTTTAGCATTTATAAAATATTCAATTATAAGTATAATTTTATTCTAACAAACAAACTTAGGTAAATATTTTATATTTACTATAAGCTAAAAAATTATTAGTCATTTGGATAATAAAGGCTTAAATCTAACCTTGTTTTGATTTTAACAATACAATTTTGAACTACTAATGACGTGTGTTTACGTGTGTACCAGTGAAACATTAAAAAGAATTTAAAATAGCTAGATTTTAGAGAACTAGTAAAGGGTCATGATCATGGTCCTGATCGTGACCTAACCGTTATGGTGCCAAACCTTTGAAAGCCTTTGACGAGAAGAATTCCAGTGATGCTCATGGCCATTATCACGACCGTTACATGATTGTGATGAAGCTCACGAGAGAAGTCAAGAGAGCAGTCCCGAGCGCGACCAAAGAACCTCAAGTTAGCAAAAGGTCTAGTGATGCTTACGGTAATCATCACGATCGTGAGTGAACCGTAATGACTCTCACAGAGATAATGATGAACATGATAAAAGGTCTTCAATTTTGGAAAAAAAGTAGTAGCCCTCACGGCCTCCATCACGACCATGACGAGACCATGACAAGCATCACGAGATCAAATCATGAGCATGAGAACCACAAAGGATTGAGGTTCAGAGTAATAGAAGTGCTCACACTCCAGGACACGACTATGACTAGACCGTGATAAGCCATATGCTAGTTGTTCAATGGTCAATTAAAGGCTCCAACAGCTAGTTTATCAAGCATCACGACTGTGACTCATGTAATCATGACCGTGACTACCCATTTTCCTATAAAAAGTTGGAAGATCATTTTATGAAGGAATATGAAGCTATGGATGAATTGAATGAGCTTTAACAGCCATCCCTGATGTTTTTCACTATATATACTCTTTATTAAACCTTATTTAAGAGGTTAGATGTGTTGGTGAACAAATTGTTATTAGCCTTCAATATTCTAAAGCTTCAAACTTCTTTTTTTTTTTAACAAATTCTACTGAAGTGTGGTTTGTGTGATAGACTTGGTTTTTCTTCTTCTTGTATTTCTTGGGTTTGAGAAAGGGAAGTGAGGAACTAGTTCTAAGTGGATTTGGTTTAAGTGTTAGCCACTAAAACACTTGGGTTTTGGTTTTAGAGTTAGCCAAGAAAACTCTTGATTGTGTAAGGTTGAAGAGTGAGCCTTAAACTCTTGTATTCTCAATCTCAAGTAATAGATTGGAGTGGGTGTTAAAAATTCTAACTTAGGGATAAGTTAGGTGGAGACATAGATTTAATTTTGTATCGAACTTCTTAAATCTTTGAGTTCTTATTCTCTTCTTCTACTCTTCTTTATTATTTCTTTTTGATTCTTAATTAGTTATTAATTAATTCTTAAATTTTCTATTTGCCTTATTCACCTCCCTCTAGGGCCTTTTCAATTGGTATCAGAGCTAAACTTCTTAGTACTTAATTGCAAAAAGGTTAGATAATGGATAGTGAGGGTATGAACTTTTCTTCATTGAGACCTTTCTTTGATGGGAATGATTATCCCCATTGAAAATTTAAAATGGAGCTATATTTTGATAGTGACCCAATTAGACTATGGGAAATAGTACTTGATGGTTCAGAGCTTCCTAAATCCACACTAGAAAATGTGAAAATCCTCATTGATAAAACTCAATGGACACAAGAGCAAAGGGAGGCAACTACAAAAATAAGAAGGCAATGAAAATCTTAATTACTTCCATGTCTAGAGAAGAAAGAGGCAAGGTCCAACATTACTTATCCACCAAAAAAATTTAGGAGACTCTTAAGAATCATTTTGAAGGCAACATTCAAGTAAAAAGCAAGAAGGTTTAATTACATGTATATGAATATGAGCTCTTTAAGATGAAGTCTCAAGAATTTATCACTAAAATGACAAATAGACTCAATGCCCTCCTTACCACTTTGAGAAAGCTTGGGAAATACTATTCCAAGTAAGAGATCAACACAAAAATTCTTAGAATCATTCCCAAGAAGGATTGAAAATCTAGAGTGACTTCCATTGAAGAAGCTCATGACTTGTCCAAGCTTTCAACTAACATTCTTATTGGCAAGCTTTCGACACATGAGCTCATATTAAAGTAAAAAGAAGATGAAAAGAAGGAAAAAGAAGAAAAGAAGAAAGGTGTCATTTTGAATGTTTCATAAGATGATAGTAAAGAGGAGAGCCTTAAAGATTCTAGTGATGAAGATGGTGACATAGCCATGTTCATAAGGAACTTCAAGAAATTCTTAAGAAGAAAGAGCTCTTCAAGGACTAGAGACTACAAGAAAGGACATGGGAAGAAGAACAAAGAGGTGACTTGCTATGAATGTAAGAAGCCCAAACATATTAGAAGTGAGTGCCCAAGGTTGAAGTTCAAGAAAAAAGGAGCAAAGGATAAGAAAAAGGCATTTAAAGCTTAATGGGATGACTCCTCTGAATTAAAAAAGGAAGAGGAGCAACAAGAAGTGGCCAACCTTTACTTTATGGCTCTTGAGGAAAACAATCAGGTACCATCCACTTTTTGCTATTGTTGTGATAATAATGATGATGATGATGAGAGCTCAATTGTGAGAAAGCTCATGCTTAAGTGCAAGAGCTTACTTTCTAAGAAAAAGCTCTATAAGCATGAGCTCTAAAATTTGTCCATGGAATTTGAGAATCTAAAAATTGATTTTTCTATACTTGTTTTATTAAATGAAAAACCTATTAATGATTTAAAAACCTCTACTTCCTTGAATGAGGAACTCAAGAAAGCCAATAATGAAAATCAAAAGCTTTCTAAAGAAATAGTAAAATTGAAAAGTTCCATTTCCAAATTCAAGAAAGGTAAAGAGACTTTAGAAAACCTTTTTGACTCACAAAGAATCCATGGAAACACTCATGGACTTGGATATATTAATGAATCCTCATCTTCATCATCATCATAAATTAAATTTGTTGAAGCCTCTAATGATCCCTCTCCCCTTACTTCTAATTCCCTTAAGACTCAAGCCTTGAAGGCTAAAAATTCTCCATCTACTAAAGTCAATAGTAAGTCTAATAAGACACAATCAATCTTGACTCAAAGGCCTAATGTATAAACCAAGAGACCTCAACCTAAGCATGCCTACATGTACGCTAGAAGAAATATCCCAAAGCATGCCATTCCATAACACCATACACACACATGTGCTTATATGAACAACATTCATGCTAGATCCTAAACATACTCTAGGAATCAAACTCCACGTTTTCATGCATAATTTAGAAGATATGCTCCTTATAAGAGCAATGTGCATTATTCAAATGTGAAATCTTTATTTGCACCAAAATCTAACAGATTTGCTAATGTGAGGTACTTCTATTGCATGACACTTGGACATACTAGCAATGTGTGCTATTATAGAAAATTGCATTTGAATTTATTGCCTTTAGACTATGTTGATGCTAACCAACTTAGACCAACTAAGGTTTAGATTCAAAAGAAGGTTTAAAATTTCTTTATGTAGGTGTGCCTAAAATCCACAAAAAAGAAAAGCAAGTGGTATCTTGATAGTGGATGCTCAAGGCATATGACGGGTGACAAGGAGCAATTTACCAAGCTTAAAACTAAGGATGGAGGATATGTTACCTTTGGAGATAATGTTAAAGGAAAGATAGTTGGCATTGGAGAAATTAGTAACCCTCAATCTTTATCTATTCATCATGTTCTTTTTGGAGATGAACCTTCAAGAAAAAGATGCTAACAAGCCCTTAGAACTAGAAGCTTGAAATAAAGATGAACAAGAAGATGTTCCTCAACTCACATTGAAGGAGGAGCTTCCCAAGGATTGAAAATTCAAGAAGGATCATCCCAAGGACCTCATCATTGGTGACATTTCAAAAGGGGTAACCACTAGATCTTATCTTAAGTTAATAATTAATTTAGCCTTCACATATCAAATTAAACTCAAACATGTTAATGATGCTTTAAATGATGAGTTTTGGGTACTCATTATGCAAGAGGAGTTTAATCAATTTGATAGAAATAAAGTGTGGAATCTTGTCCCTAGGCCTAAACATCATCCTATTATAAGCACTAAATGGGTGTTTAGAAATAAGATGAATGAACAAGGCATCATAATGAGGAATAAAGCTAGATTAGTAGCTAAAAGTTATAATCAAGAAGAAGACATTGATTATGATAAAACCTTTGCCCCTATTGCAAGATTAGAATCTATTAGGATGTTACTTGCATTTGCATCTTTCATGAATTTTAAGCTTTATTAAATGGATGTGAAAAGTGCTTTTTTAAATGGTTTTATTCAAAAGAGGTTTATGTTGAACAACCTCCAGGTTTTAAAAGTTTTGAATTTTCTAATCATGTATTTAAGCTTTCAAAAGCCTTATATGGATTGAAATAAGCACCTAGAGCTTAGTATGAAAGGTCGAGCAATTTTCTCTTAGAGAAGGATTCTCTAAAGGCAAAGTTGACATAACTTTATTCATAAAACAATCTAAAGGTTATTTGTTAATTGTGCAAATATATGTTGATGATATAATATTTAGTGCTACTAACCATTCTTTATGTGAGAATTTCTCCAAGCTCATGTAAGGAGAGTTTGAAATCAGCTTGATGGGAGAGCTTAAGTTCTTTCTTCACTTCCAAATCAGGCAAGGATAAGAGGGAATTTTCATCAACCAAGCCAAATACACTAGAGATATTCTTAAAAAGTTTTGGATGGATGGAGCTAAAGCTAGCAAAATTCCAATGAGCTTAACTACCAAACTTGGCAAAGATGAAAGTGGAAAGCCGATTGATTAAAAAAGCTTTCGAGGTATGATCGAATCTCTTCTTTACCTTACCACCAATAGACCTAATATTATGTTTATTACTTGCTTATGTGCTAGATTTTATTCTTGTCCTAAGGAATCACATTTGAATGTGGTTAAGAGAATTTTTAAGTACCTCATAGGAACCATAAGCCTAGGACTTTGGTACCATAGGAGTGATTACTTTAGCTTAATTAGCTACTCATATGCAGACTTTGTCGGTAACTTAATAGATAGAAAGAGCACTTCCGAACTTGTCAATTCTTAGGATAATGCCTAGTTTCTTAGTTTAGTAAGAAATAAGTTTCAATTGCCTTGTCCATGGTTGAAGCCGAGTATGTGGCGACTAGTTTTTATTGCTCACAAGTTTTATGGCAAAAACAATAACTTAAGGACTATAGCATAGAACTTGATCATATTCCTATCAAATGTGACAATACAAGTGTTATAAACCTTAGCAAGAATCCTATTCTACATTTAAGAACCAAGCTCATAGACATTAGGCATCACTTTCTTAGAGATAATGCTCAATTAGGACACATCTCTTTAGAATTTGTGGACACAAATCATCAATTAGCGGATATTTTCACAAAACCCCTTAGTGAAGATAGGCACAATTTTATTTTAAATGAGCTAAACATGATAGATGGATCTAGCTTAATATGATGTGCAAGATTTTCTACTTACCTACTTGATTGCTTATGTATGTTCATTGATATATCTTTGATGCATTAATTGTTTATAATAAATTACCTATTTTTGCTTTTGCATAATCATTAATAAATTAATAAAGTCAATTTATTTAATTAATTAATGAAAATTGCACACAAAAATATGTCCAAGACCATTGTTACCATTTTATAACTTAAATAAAATTTTTATTTATTAAAAAATGAAAATTTTTGAGCCTTGCTTGATTTCTTTTAAAATTTACCTAGGAAGGGTATATTTGTACACATTTATGAAAGTTTAGGGGTCAAACTGCAATTCTATCATGACCGTTGTTGGCAACGGTTTAGATCGTGACACTTGTTCAGTCTAATGTCAGTGTGCTCACGATCACGATTGTGATTGTGATTATGGCCGTGACCATACCTGTCACGATTGTGACTGGTCAGTCAGGACTGTGACCACGGTCATGATAGACCTAGGAAACCAATTTTTTTTTTTTAATTTTAAATGTCATGACCTTTCATATCAAGAACGATTTTTCAGGTTCTTTATGACTCTTAAAACCTTATTTGACATGATTTTACTTCCTCTCTTGTCTTCATAAACCCTAGTCTCTACAATTTCCATCACTTTTATCTTCTTTTTCTCATAAATCTCTACACCTCATTCTTTTGCTTTTGTCTTTACTCCTCCATCCACCATGGCTCCTAAGAAAAGCAAAACCACTCCTTCCTCCTCTCATGGTGAAACTCCTAGAAGAGCCACTATAGAGAAACCAAGTAAGTCTTACCCTCCTTTTTCCTACTCTTCATAAGATATTAAAAAGAGACTTGCCCTTTTTCAAAAAAGAAACATAACCTCAACTAGATACATGTTTTCCTCTACCCTTCAAAAGATGGAGTGTCTCAAAGATGTGGAAGACTTGTTACTCAAAGTAAGTGCTAAAGATTTTACTTTTACTCCTCTTCCAACCTACCCTTAATTGGTGGTAGAATTTCTCTCCTCCTACACTCTTCGTACTACATAATCCCTATGTTAGCATGAGATTCAAACTTGGTGGTAGGGATCGCTTTATGACTCCACAAGAATTTGATGCTCTCTTTGGATTTTCTAGCGAAGGCCATGTCCAAACCCTCTCCATATGGCTTCGTCACTCATTTTAGGGGAAACATTGCAAGCCACAAACATCTACCTTTCTAGCCAGTCACACCAAAGCCTCATCATTTCAATCCAAGGTACTTTGGTATATCCATCGCGTTCTTACCTATACCTTCAATGCAAGAGCACAAAGCAATGAGGTTATATCTCTAGATGGCCTTTTCATTCTCTATTGCATGGTTAATGATGTCTGCATTGTATTAGAAAGAATTCTTCAATGGCACCTTTGGTGAGTGATAGTGTCTCCAACTCTATATGCATTGGTGGCATTGTGACTAAACTTGCTCAATTTTTTGAGATAGAGATCTAAGATGATAAGAGCCAAAAGTAAAAATAACAACATTGGGATCCTTTATAATTTGATCCATATATCCATTCAAGCAAGTGTAAGCTGCTTCACTTAATTCTTTATAATAAGAAATAATAAATAAAATTGTTAAAAGACCTGTAAGTTAGTAAAGTCATCAAACATACGTATGCAATATAGAATAAAAAAAGAATAAAAAAATTAAAGGTAGATATAATCAAAAAACTTTTTTCTAATGATAAAAAAGCATAAGTTGTTGAGGATAAACTATTAGATTATTCAAACAAATAAAGTTCAAGTTAGCCAGATTCTTATTTAGTTAAATGCTTGATCATATGTTGTAAGATTGAAAACTCTACAAGTCCTTATGTCATAGAATATATATAGGTTAGTAATTTTGAAAAGAGAAGTGTTAAGTATGCTGCGACGAGATAAGTTCTATGCTACCATCAAGAAATATGTGTTCATGACTTCAAAGATTTTATTTTTAAAATATATTGTGTTAGGAGAAGGATTGCAAGTTGATAAGGCCAAGATTAAAACAGTCAAACAGTGGCCTCGTCTTAAGATAATCACTAAAGTATGTAGTTTTCATGGACTAACATCATTCTACAAGAGGTTCACTCATTATTTTAGTAATATTATGGCACCATTGACAGATTGCATAAAAGGTTGAAAGTTCTAATGAATAGATGAAGCCAGACAAGCATTCCAACAAATCAAAATACATCTCACTTCTTTGCTAATATTTATGCTTGTTGATTTTTGAAAAACTCTTGAATTGCATTGTGATGTTTATAAGGTTAGCATTGGAGCTATTTTGATCTAGAATAGTTGACCAATTGCCTATTTCAATGTATAATTATCTGGTACTAAGCTATGATACAATACTTATGACATGGAGTTTTATACTATGGTACAAGTTATTAGACATTGGTGTCATTATTTATTCTAGAAGAAGTTCGTGTTGTATACCAATAAAGAGGCATTGAAGCATCTACACATGTAGGATAAAATGGCTCTTAAACATGCTTGTTGGGTAGCATGCTTTCAGAAGTTTACTTTTATGCTAAAGTATAAGGCAGGGGTGACTAATAGAGTGGCTGATGCATTAAGCCATCGAAGCATCTTAGTGACATCCATGAAGGTTGAGGTACCTAGCTTTAATTCTTTTTATGAATTGCTTACACAAACCCACACTGTTCTAGTATTTTAGAAATTATAGCAGCTAGAGAGAAGACATATTTTATACTGCTAGATGGGTTTCTATTTAAGGACAACTAGTTATACATTCCAGGGTATAGTTTATGGATGTAGATCATAAAAGCATTATATGGTAAGGGACATGTTGGGTGAGATAAGAAGTATCATACTTTTGGCCTACCATTCGTAAGGAAGTAGAGCACTATGTGAAGAGGTGTAGAATTTGTCAAGTGTCTAGGGGAACAACTGGCAATGTTGGCTTGTACATTCCCCCTACCAATTCCATCACAACCATGGGTGGATATTAGTATAGACTTTATCCTAGCGTTGCCATAAATATAGTGAGGTAATGATTCCATCTTTGTTGTTGTTGATTGCTTCTTTAAGATGGTTCATTTCATTCCTTATAAAAAGACTGCAGATGTTGTCCATGTTACCTAATTAATCTTTCATGATGTGTACCATCTTCATGGCCTGCCTCAAACTATTATGTCTAATAGGGATAGTTGGTTCCTTGGTCATTTTTGGCGAAGCTTGTGGAAAATGGTGGGAACTTAACTAAATTTTAGTAGTGCATATCATCCTTAAATAGATGGTCAAATTGAGGTAGTCAATCATTCTTCAGGTAATTTTTTGCAATGTCTAGTGGGAGATCATTTGAAGAGTTGGGACTAGAAATTATACTAAGCTGAATTTGTGCACAATCGAAGTTCATGCTTTAGTCCTTTCCAAATTATGTTTTCTAAAGTGCCTAAGGGTCCTCTAGATTTACTGCCTTTGTCTAACAAAACTAGCATTCATGGAAAAGCTATAGATTTTGCCATAAGTTTACAAGATATACATAAGGTTGTGTATAAAAATTTAGAGTAATCTACTACTAAGTACAAATAGGCTATAGATAAGACACACAGACATGTGGAGTTCAATATGGGTTATTTTGTATCCTTACTAGAGATCAATTTTCTACAATTGATTATCATAAGCTATATGCTCAAAAGAATGGTTTTGTAAAGGTGACTGAGAAGAATAATCCTAATGCTTATCACTTTAAGTTGCCCAATCATATTCGTACTTTGATGTATTTAATGTGAAGCACCTTTTCCCTTTTCATGGTGATTCTTTAGATGATAATGACTTTAGTAATTCGATATCAAATTTTTTTCTATCTTGGGGAAATAATACGGACCAACTATTATTGAAAGTTTTGGAACAATGGGACAAAAGGCCATGATTGACTCCTATTTTATTATGACTATTAATTAATCTCTTATTTTGGTTAGAATGTGATTTTTATTCCAGTTTTAGCCTTGATTTGAATTTTCCTTTTCTAGATAGGTTTTGAATTCCTACCTTAGTTATAATTATCTTTATTTTATTTCCTAATTAAACTAGGTTTGATAGGCTAGTGTCACCTCATAAATACGTGAGCCTTAGAGCTATTAGAGATATTTTTGGTGAGCAATAAAATTTCTCCTATTTTCTAACTTTTTGAAATTTTATTAGAATCTCATATTTTGGTACCTATTATTCTAGTATTCATTTGAATCAATAGATTTATAGAAGGTTATATTTCAAATTTTCATGTTATCTTTCTCATTAAGGCTTCTGCTATGTCACGAGATGATTTTTATCACATTGAATGGTAGAAATCATACATAACCAAGATATTAAATAGTATCGCACCAAACAAAGATCATAATGAAAATTAGTTCATTCCAAAGTGGTGTATACCACGCCGAATAGGAAAATTATTCATCATAAGCTAATTTACACCATGTCGAATAGGAAAATCACACAACTAGAAAGATTTTGATGTAGTTCGTATCATGTCAAAATAGGGAAAATTACATAATAACGAAGATTAGTCATCTTGAGGTGATTTGCACTATATCGAATAGAAAAATCACATAATCAGGAAAAATGCGGTTCATATCATGCCAAAATATAAAATCACAAAATGACCAAGATTAGTTCGTCACGAGGTGGTTTGCACCATGCCAAGTGGGAAAATCACATTATAACCAAGATTTGTGCATTTTGCAATAATCTGTATTATGACTAAAAAAGGAAATCATATAATAACCCAAGTAGTTCATCCACTCCATATGGAAAAATTGTATAATAACTAAGAATATTCATCCTAAGGCGTTTTAAATCATGCTAAAATGCGAAAACTTGCATAACTAGGGTCATTTTGAGGCAATCTGTATCACATCGAATGGGAAAAATTATGTATGACCATGATTAGTTCATCTTAAGGTTGTTTATATCATGTTAAATGAGAAAATCATATATAATCAATATATGAAACCATATCACACCAAACAGGGAGATTATGATCAAGATTGGTTCATCCTGAGGCAGTTTGTACGACGCCAAATGAAAAAAAAATCACAGTTAAAATTAGTTAGGATTGATTAATCCTAAGGCGGTCTGTATTATGCCAAATCAGTAAAATCAGGTATAAGTAAGATTAAGGCGACTTGTTGTTTTAGCAAAATACATTTATATAGGGCATGTACAATGTCAACTGATCTTATTAGCAGTTTGTCATCTTTAGGGGTGTGCACAAACTTAAAAAAGGATAATGAATAAACTTAAAGAATTAGGTAGCAAATGAATTTTTAAAATTCAGGCATATCTATAAGAACAAAACTTCATTGATTCTTACTAAATAGTGTCTTTTTACTTGGGTTAACTATTACATATTGTGCAACACACATGATTCTCTTTAATTGGAAAATATTAGGTAAAATGGCCGAGATTTAATAAAAACATTTCATGTGGTCAAATTATGTTAATTTTTTCATTTTCTATCTAACAAGATCCAAACCAATTTAAGTATTAAGATTTGTTAAATTCCATTGGCATAACCATTTCCTTTTAAACTAACCTTAAATGTTTATTTAATACTACTATTTCATAATTTATTAAGTATTATATGCTACAAAGAGAATCAAATAGCAATTATATGATTGTCTCATACATGGCTTGGTTAAAGTGGTTAAATATACTAACCTCTTGGTATTTGATTATGAATATTAGATTTCTTTTATTTGCGATGTTTATGAAACTTTACTATTGTCTAAAAGTTTGAATCCCATCACTATTGCATCTTTGGTTTGCCTTGATTCTTCTCTTTAGGCTTTATTATTATTTATTTTATCATAATATAGCTCTTATATCTAAATTGAGTATTCATAGCTGGACAAGTTGATTTATCCTACATGGGTGAAGGGGGATTGATTTTTGTCTCCCATGGGTCGAATGTATTGGTTTACCCTTCATTAGGTTGAATATACTGCTTTGTATTTAAGGACCAAATGAGTTGATCTAGCTCCTAGGCGAATTGCACAAATTGATATGCATATTGTGGGAAATAAGTTGATTTATGTCTTTAGTGGACTGGATAAAGTAATTAACATGCATCTTACATTGATTTTTTTGGACAACCCACATCCTTCATGAGTTGTGTAGTTTAATGTGTTTCTCGCTAGCAGAAACTAACCCACATCTAACTCAATCTAAATTGTAGAAAGTTAATCTCTAATGGTAACTTATTAAGCATCATAAACCAACAATCTTAACTTGGATACCATGCATATTTTAGGCAAGACAATAGAATCAAACACCTTAAATTTTGCATGAAATATATGTATAGGCTATTAATAAAGAAATTTCACGAAGAGCTTCCCAACTAAAGCATATTATCTTGGATACCATGCATTATATTGCCTTGGTGAATAATATTAAACAAAGAATCTAATTACAAAAGCTCTGTCGAAGTCAAATCTCTCTACCACTACAACTTTCAAGACTAAGAATCATCCATCCACTTACCAAAATCAAATATAAAACCATATGGCAATAAGGATAAGTAAAAAAAATGCAAAAGGATATTATAAAAAGGCATTGTACCGCATCATTAATCAGTCCAAAAAAAAGGTCAGAGCTGCCATCACTAATTTTAAAAGAGAAACAATCCAAAATGAGGATGGCATCTCATGAGTTATCAGGGGCAATATTTGTAGTGGATCTCTATATAGCAGATGAATGTTTTAAAGTTGTAATATGAATGTCATCAACCTGAGAAACACTATATTTAGTTTTAACAACCATATTCTGAAACAACTTATTATCATTCACTAAAAGAGTAAAGCTCTATTATGCACACTAGCATCAATAACTCCAAAACGTCTAATATTATAGGGCTGAGAAACAGATCTCTGATTCAGTCTATGCCATTTTTGTGAATTAGTGCCCTTACTTCTAAAGAAATATGATATATGCCTATTTATTTCCTTAGCAACCATAGCTAGAATCTTAAAAACTAAAGGGAAATAGATTGGCAAAGAAGCAATAAGAGCTTTGATTGGTGGCTTATCCTTAAAAGCATCCTAACTTGTAGGTTTTAAGTTTATGATATGAATTTTAGTTAGAGATTTGATTGTATCACAGTTCGATATCTTAATTAAAAATGATTTTGTTATTTCTATTTTAGTTGGAAATAATATTTTATATTTGGTTCTTGAGAGCAAGGCCCAACACACGCTCATGTCTTAGACCATGTAGGAATGTTATTTCTATTTCAGAGACATACACAAGTGGATACATGGTTGTGTAGTGTATAAGATGAGCGTTTTGACTATGGACCTTGTGAGTGACCTTTTGAAAATTTGATTTTCTTTGATTCGGAGTCTCTTTCGAACCAAGTGGATTGAAAGGAAAGGGACATGGCAACTTTATCGAAAGGGACATCTATTTCATTTATAGGATAGAGATAAATGATTGTCTCAGGGGGATGCAAGATGCTTTGTGTTAGTGGAGTCGCCACCCGATTTTTAGAAAATTTGGAAAAATGTAAAGGAAGGCATCGGGTCACTCAACGAGTATCATCCCTAGCAAAGATTCTAGGTTTAAGAGATCACATCTACTTTTTAGCTATTCTCATTGTACAATACTCAATATATGGCTATCATAGCACCCGTTTTGAAATGACAGTTTATATACACATACACGCATAATGAATAATAATGATGAAAAGTAAAAGAAATTAAGTACAATTATTTACAATGCTTTCTTAGTAAATACGTTTGAAAGAGAAAAAGTGCAGAAATGTAAATCTAGTCCTAGATTTAGAATACACCTGCAAAATAAAGGTTAGCACAACTATATGCGATTTCATCTGTTCATCCACTAGGATAGCAAATAGACATAAGATATTCGATAAATGAATAAGCAGATAGATGCATACAATTGCAGTTGTGTGCACTTGCAGGAATTTTTGAAATGAAAACGAAAGGAATAATAAAATATTTCTAAATTATTAAAAAGTAAGAAAAATGCATGGTTGCATCATTGGACCACGGAATAGAGGCTCTAGCTTGAGGATGTCAACTTTCACATTATCGAATGCATTTTAATGTAAAGTGAAGGAAAATACTTATTTTCATGTTTGAATAGTAAAAGATGATGCAATTCTAATACAAATGTGCAGTTTTGATAAAATAAAGTGATTTTAGACATGTCGATTGACAATTTTATTTTAAGTTATGATTATGTTGCAGTACTAATGATTTTATTAAAAATAGCATTTTTGTTGCTCTCTAGATGCAAAATGCGAGCTTTATGTAAAAAATGATAATATTTCACATAAGCTGCATGATCAATGCAAAATGAGTGTTTTATATGATTTTTATCAAGGAAATGTACAAAAGATGCAAAAATCATGTAAAAGTGGTAGCTTTTGTATTTTTAAAAATATAGATGCAAGCTTTATTATAAAAACATGATTTTTATGAGAAAATGATGTAAGGATAATGAAAAAAATATAGATCTAATGCAAAATGATGTTTTCTGATTTTTCACATTTCAGAGCTAGAGGATGCAAAATGATAGTTTATTATGAGCAAAACAAAGTAAAGATTATTCAATTAACATGCAAAATTGATAATCTCACCACACAAATCATAGCAATTTTTCAATTACTGATGACAATGAAATAAAAAGCAAGATAGTAAATAAACATGCAAAAATGATTATTTGGTCCTCAGATTCGACTGAACTTATGTTTGAGTTTTTGAAGCTTTAGCTTAATGTTATTTTCAATTTGTCCTTGTCGAGAGGTTGAAAATGACGTGTAGAATGTAAATTTGTATACCTTTGAAGAGTACTTTGACAAAGATGTGGGTGGATTTGGTTCAAATACGTCTAAAAATCCTAGGAAAAGTGAGTAAAATAAGCTTAAAGTGTGTAAATCGGGAGTCATAAGTCTTCAATTTGACAACATTTCAGTATGTGTGAAGGCCCCCTCTAAAATGTGAGGTAGAAACCACTATTTATAAAAAAGTGGATTTTTGTGCGTGGGAACACATGTAGAGGCATGCGTATGCATGATTTATGCATGCGTACGCATAGAAGAGCGCGTAAGCGCTTCTTTGGCGTGTGGCCACATGTTGAGCACGTAGTCATGCACTCTAGTGCATGGTTACACTCAACAAATTTGCTTACACATCAATTTTTGGGTCTTCTTAGGCTTTCTAGGGCTGTTTGTATAGGTGTTTAGACCTTCCAGACGTGTATCCGACCTCCGTTTTGTCCAAATGGGCTTATATTTTTTTGCACATAGTTATGTGCTCAGGCGCGTAGTTATGCACTATAAATACGCTCATGCGTTGTTTCTCGGGTCTCTTCGAACTTTGTTGGGGTTGTTTCTAGAGGTTTTTAGGCCTTTTGGACGTGTTTTTGATGTCCGTTTTATCAAAATTGGCTTCCATTTTTTCACGAAGTTGACCTCTGGTCTAATGAAATGAATAGTGGTATGACGAGTTGCACATTTTGAGCAACACTTACTTATAATGAGCCACTTATCATTCAAATGGTTCATATTTCACAAAATTTAAGTACGACTTAGTGATTTGGCGAACGATTTCGAGCTTTGGAGGCTCGGTTTAGACTTTTTAGACTTTAGCACGCTTCAGAGGTGGTAGGTATGAACAAACACTCTTCATATTTGAGACGATATTTTCATCATCGGACCCTTTTAGGGACAGTGAAAATTCATTGTATGATAGACCTATTTGTTTCCTATTTTTCTCTACTTATCTTATATATCATTGTAAGAAGTTTTGGTATATTGTAATCGTCGTTAACTCTTCTTTGCGTGCATTTTTCACAATAGTAGATTCTCTCCTCTCTTGCTTGTAATTTTTCCCTACTTTGTGATTTTCTATGTAAATCTCATGTTTATTCTTGTTATTTGCCATTATTTTGTGTTTATTTTTGTATGCTTCTATAATTTTATTTTTATTTAAAATGTTTTCATTGTTGATTTATGATATTAATTTTTATTTAATTTAAAGGATTATGTATTCCATCAATATCTAAATCTAACTAATCAACAACTATTAAAATTAGCAGATAAATAATGTTCTGAGTTTAAGCTTGTCAATAAAATTTTGATACTAATAATAAATTTTTAAAATTATGATTTTATATGTATAGCAAATAATCTGTTTTTAACTATGATAACTAGTATACCATATATTTTTCATTTGTTAACTCATTTAGTGAGGTTTGATTCCCTTAATTTTAATAATTTTTAGGATTCTTTCAGTTAGATTGTTAGACGACTTCCTTTGCGTCAAACATCTTCTTCGACTTTATTATGTATGTTTTGAATATTAATATGTATTGTAATTTAACACTCTAGATACTGCAGTAACACTAATATTGTAACTTGTACTCTTGTGTTTGATACTTGGGTAAATTGTTTGCATCCAAAATTGATGGTTATTTGTATTGTGTTTTACATTCTGATTTTGTATTTGCAGGTGTGGGATAGTCTGATTATAGATCGAATTTTTCGTTGAAGTTTTAATGTTCTTTATTTTTATAATTTGATTGTTATTCAAAGTTACTATGGATTTCAAAAGCATGTAACTTTCTTATTCCGTACTACTAGCCACATGTCCTTTGATTCAGATCATGACAAAATTATTAATTGAAGAAAGATTAACTAGATAAGATAACATAGTACAAAATAAAATATGAATCAAATCAATAATTTTATTGTGGAATTAGACTTTTGAATGTACAATTACAAACATGTGACTAAAAAAACTAGTACACACAAGCACAAAAGCACGAATGGGGAAGGAAAAAAAATTACTAAAATTAAAATCATCACCTAACTTAATTTAATTGTGCATTAAAATTGAATAATATAGTCAGTTAAAAATAAAAATTTTAACTATTTAATATGTAATAAAATTTTAACATGAGATTATAGGATTTAATTTTGTTTAAATAAGAAAATATGTATAGGTAATTATTTATGTATAACTTGATTGAAATTAAAATTATAAAAAATATAATTGATATAATTAGAATTAAAATGTAAATAATTTAGCTTATTATTTAACATATAAAAATTTTGTTAGGGATATGTGATGATATATAATTTTAAATTACAATAAAGAGTTATATAAAATTTCTTAAATTTTCAAAACAAAACTAAAGTTATCTATTATAAATATTTTTGATTTATTTATTAATATATAAGTAGAATAATATAAAATATTTTTATATATTTTATAAATATAGATGCTACATTTAAAGTAAATTTAATAAAAGGTTCAATTATTATAATTTACATATAACACATATGGAATAAAATTATCATGCATAAAAGATTGTAGATTTTGAAAGCTAGGTTCCAAAATCCTAACTTTTGAAAAAATATTTGTTAAACACTTTGAACTTAATTAGTGTTTGAGTATCCTATGCATACCAAATATGTTTGATTGAGATTATTTAAGTGATTGATGATAAAGATTACTTCAAGTCAAAGTATGTTAGTTATGGATATACTCTGGCTTGTTGCTGTTTGTTATATCACAACTATCCTTACTCTATCATTGACCAATATATTGGTAATTCCATACTCGTACAAACACTCTATAACCTTTTGTTATTATTGAAATATATTTTTGTCTCTGCCTCTCACGTTCTCATGGTATCAGAGCTCTTATAAATGCGTAGCAACTGTGTTTTTTTTTTTTTGATATCATGTCTATGAGCTCCTTTAACACCACAACCTTGGTTCCCTCGTCTTCCACACTTATTTCTTCTCTACCTCATATAGCTCATCAACTTCCCATTAAACTCAACTCAAATAATTACCTTTTATGGCAGGCCCAATTATTACCTTTACTTTATAGTTATGATTCAGCAAATCATGTTGATGGTAGTGCTAAACTGCCACTAAAGATAATAGATTATAATCCAAATCCTGCATATTATGCTTGGTTTTGATATGATCAACTTGTTCTTAGTTGGATTATTGGCTCCATCACCGAGAGTTTTATTCTGTAAGTTATTGGTGCTCAAAGAGCTTATAGTGCATGGTAGAAATTAGAGGCTACATATACTTTAGGTTCGAAAGCTCAAATTTGAAGAATCAAATTCAAATTCTACAAGCTGAGAAAGGAAGATAATGAATCTATTAGGCTATATACATAACGTGCAAAAAGCATGTTTGATTAGTCAGTTGCCCTCAACAGTCCTGTTTCTGAAGATGATTTAGTTTACGTAATTGTTAATGGTTTGGGTTCGGATTATAGACCGTTTGTCAGGTCTTTGGAAAATTGACTAGATGTTATCTTTTTTAATTACTTTTATGGATTATTACTCCATGAGGAAAAAATCTAGTTTACGATACCACTGTCAATGACTCTATTACTCCTACAATATATTTTGCCAATACCTCTCCTTCTCCTCATTCACACTCTTATCACGAGAGAGGAGGCCAACACTATCAATAATGTGTAGGTAGAGGGTGTTTCAATTCTTCTTCTTCTCGTCCTTCATACATTGTGAGTCCTTATTTGGCAAGTTACTCCATTGAATTTGCTATTTTTTAATGTCATAATTGTCATGGTTATGGTCATTTGGCATGCCAATGCTCTTTTCTAAAACTTAATCTCAATCAATCTCAACACCCAACACAACCATATATTCGCCTAGTTACCAATTATGCCTCCTCCATTGAATTACAACCTCATCCTCAATTGTGGATATTGAACAATGGTGTGATAGACCACTTGACTTCAAAATTAGAAAATCTGTCCATCCATTTTGAATATCATGGGCCCAATAAAATTAAGATCGGTAATGGTAAAACTTGTCCAATCACTCATCATGATTCATCTCTTGTTCATTCTAATAATAAGCCTTTTTTTTGTAAGATATATTACATGTTCTTGAGTCCTGCAGTAATTTATTATTAGTTTATGCTTTTACTAGTGCTACTAATGTTTCCATTGAATTTTCCTAACCATTTTATTGTAAATGATATCCCCACGAAGGAAATCCTTCTCATAAGACCGAATGACAAAGGCCTCGATTCTATGATCCTTGAACCCTTTCAATAATCTAGTTCCTCTATTCAAGTAATGATGTCTCCTCTCTAGCAATGGCATTCCCATCTTAGTCATGTGAATTTGAGAGCATTTCGTTAAACACTTCATGAAAATAATATTCCTTTCTCTTCAAATAAGAATTTTGATTCATGTCATGCTTGTAGTGTTAGCAAGTGACAAACTTCCATTTCCTATGTCTTCCTTTTATGTTAAAGATCCTTTTAAATTAGTATTTTTTGATTTATGGGGCCCAACTCCTATTAATTTAGTTGATGGCAATCATTATTATGTTCTTTTTTATGACCATTATAGTAAATATTCATATATCTATTTTATCAAATACAAGTCTGAAATTCTAAGTGTGCTCATCAAGTTTAGGCACATTGTTGAAAAATACTTTGGTAAACCCATTAAAATTTTTCAAGCTAATTAGGGGGAGAGTACTAAACACTTACTAAATATTTACTTGATAATGGGTTACAAAGAAGCTCCTGCCTAAAAATACTAGAACAAAATGGGTGTGTCAAAAGAAAATAAAGACATATTATGGAAAATGGCCTAGCCCTTTTACAATATTCCAAAGTGCCTAAGAAATATTGGAACTATGCTTTTGACACTGTTGTTTACATAATTAATTGATTTCCCACTCCTATTCTTAATAATCTCACTTCTTTTTGCAAATTGTTTAGCAATCATCCCGATTATAATTTTCTCAAAACTTTTAATTGCTTTTGCTATCCTTGGTTACGACCATATACTTCTAATAAATTGGAACCTCGCTCCTAAAAATGTATCTTTTTGGGGTATAGAAAACTTCATAAAGGTTATTATTGTCTTGACCTAATGTCTCATAAAATTCTTATCTCATGCCATGTTATTTTTTATGAATAGGAATTTCCATTCTTCTTGGGTGGTGATGCTCAATCCGATGTTGCAAACTCTTCCTCGATGATAATTTTCTTATCAACCCTCTCCATACCAACCTCTCCTAGTCCTACTTCAACTTAACCACAATCACCTCCAACTTTCCTATTACCCAACAATCTAATGCAATCACAACCTCACACTACAACATCTCTAGGATTACCACGTCTTATTGATCTCTCCATTTATTCTCCTCCACGTCAACATAAACATCCCATGATTACCTGATCCTAAACTAACTCTCTCAAGCCTAAAACCTTTCTTTCTCATTACATAGATGATATTGAACCAAGTTGCTTCATTAAAGCCATTAAGTCACCTATCTGGAAACAAGTGATGCAAGTTGAGTACGATGCCATGATTGCCAATGACACTTGGGAACTAGTTCCACGGTTAGGAGCACACAATATAGTTAGTTGCAAATGAGTATACCCCATTAAAAGAAAGCCAAATGGCTCTATTGATCGTTATAAAGCACAACTGGCAATAAAAGGCTTTCATCAATGCCTAGGGTTTGACTACATAGAAACATTTAGCCTGTAATTAAGCCAACTTCAATTCAATTGATTCTTTTTTTAGTTGTTTCTAAAGGATGGACTATTAAATAGTTGGGCATGTCTAATGCCTTTCTCCATAGAACTCTTGATGAAGACATCTATATGGCTCAGCCATAAGGCTTCATTAACTCCTTCTATATGAACCATGTATGTAAGCTAAAGAAATCCATTTATAGGTTAAAACATGCTTTAAGATAGTGGTTTACCTTCTTAACTACAACACTAACTTCTATTGGTTTTCAAAATTCCAAAATTGATAGCTCTTTGTACTTCTGTAGACAATGTGCATTGCAAAATTTTTGCTGCATTTATGTGGATGATATCTTGATCACTGGTAGTGACACTATGTTCATTAATAAAGTTCTTCATTCTCTTTAACAAAAGTTTGCCTTAAAAGATCTTGGTGAAGTTACACATTTTTTAGGCATTAAAGCCATGCATTTCAAAGGTTGTTTAATGTTGACATAATCTAAATATATTCAAGATTTATTAGTGAAGTAAAAAATGGAGGACACCAATAGTATGTCTACACTGGCTTGTTCCAAAACTCAGCTTCAATTACACGGCCACCCTTTTGCGGATCCTACATTGTATTGAAGCATAATGGGTTATTTACAGTATCTCTGCTTAACATGACCAGAAATTTATTTTGTTGTAAAGCGAGTCTCTCAATACATGCACGCACTAACTAATGATCATTGGGACTCTATTAAACACATCTTAAGATATCTCAAACAAACCATTCACTGTGGTTTATTCATCTCTTCATCACCTCATTTCAATGTTTCAGCCTATAGTGATGTGGATTAGGGTAGTAACACTAATGATCAAAAGTCAACTACATATTTTTGTATTTATGTTGGCAATAATCTGATTACTTGGGGCTCTTGTAGGCAATGCACTGTAGCCAGGTCTTTAATTGAGGAGGGGTATTGTGCCTTGCCTACTACTGTCTCAAAATTATAGTGGGTCTATTCTTTGATGACGTAAATTAGTATTCTTACCACTTCTCCTCCCATCTTATGATGAGACAATTTAAGTGCAACATATCTCTCCATAACACCAATATTTCATTCCTGTTTCAAACATCTAGAAATTGAGGAACTATTGGTACGATATATTTCTTCTCAAGATCAACTGGCAGATATTTTCATAAAATCCTTCGAAAAATCAAGTTTTCTTTTCATGACATCCAAGTTGTCTATTCAATCCCAACTAGTGCAACTTGCAGGAGGGTGATAAAGATTATCTGAAGTCAAAATGTGTTAGTTATGGATATACTCTAGCTTGTTGTAGTTTGTTATATCACAACTATCCTTACTCTATCATTGACCAATATATTTGTCATTCTATACTTGCACAAACACTCAGTAACCTTTTGTTATTATTGAAATATAGTTCGTCTCTACCTGTCACGTTCTCAATCGATAGAAACTTTTCATGAAACAACTTTACTAATAAGAATTCATTGAATTCTATTTAGAATTTATTTGGAGATGAAATGAATTCTTTAATAAAATTAAACCACACATAGTATAATAAATTTTTTTATCGCTAATTATTTGGCACTAATTCATCACAAAATAGAGATGAGCTTTTTTTTTTTATATCATTAATAATCAATTATTTTGTAGTGTAAGAAGATGAAGTTTTTTCTGTCTGAAATACTTGAAATCAAAATATTATTTACTAGAATTCAAACTATTTATCATTTAAACTAACATATGTTGCTATATCCTAATAAATTTTGATGAATTTATTTTATTTATGTGGATGGATTCATTTAAAAAATAGTTAGAGAAAAAAATTCAATTGACCTCATAATAATTTAATTCTTACCTAATTAAAACTCATACTAAAATCCATTCTAGTTTGAATAGTCTCTTAATTGAAAATCATATTAAATTTTATCTAATTTAATTTTTCACCCCATGTAGGAATGGGGAATTTATAAGAGTAAAACTCATGCATTCATATATACAAGCTTATTCATATATTAGGTAGTTAGTTATAGTTGACATGACATATATATGTACAAGCTTATTCAATTGATGAAAATCTTGTATTCATACTATGATTGCTCCACGTTCGGTAAATTAAATTTTAGTATATGGTAAAGTGAATAAATGGGTATGTATTTCCATTGAGCATTTACATGATGTAGTCCAAATGAGCGTTATATATATGAATACAATATTTAATCTACCGATCGTGTTAAATTATGCATAGTTTTAGGACCTTAATTTACATACATTTGTACATTTTAATTAGCATTTAGTGTAGTAAAACATATAAAAATAGATACTTTTATATTTTTTTTGTTTTTCTAGGAAAAAGAGATTTTGGAGGTGAATTATTAGCAAACGAGCATAAAAGAAGCAAAAACAGAGAAATGGAGCAGAGTTGGGTTTCTATTGCGATCATTATAGTGCCGCGATCACTACAGTAATGCATGAAGACCTTAAAAAATCCTTAAGTCTGATTGATAAAGCTCATTTGTACATAGATGATAGAACCTTTAATGAGCTTATATCTACAAAAAAAAAAAAAAAAAAACAAAAAAAAAACAAAAAAACTTTTTACCAGTCTAATTATCCCCAAAGGATGAAAGAAAAATTCATACCAAGGGATAACATTTTAAGATCAGTTAAGTTCAGCAATTTTTCTAAATTTAAATTGTGAAAAGTATGGGTGAGAAAGAATAGATGAGTGGATTATTATGACCAAGTTTACAATCAAGTCTAGTAGTTACAATCCTGCTAGTGTCTATGAATTGTACAAAGCTACTATGGTAGATAATGCACAAAAACACTTGACTGATGGAGTCTTAGCTATAGTGGTAAATGCTTTGAAAAAAGAGTTTTGTGGTTTCTTCTTATCCACATAGTCATTAGAAATAGAACAATCAATAATGGCTTTTAATGAAACTGTAAATTTATGGCATGTATTATTTTGATAATTTTGCTTGTGAATTTTAAAAATATTATTAGAATCTTAATATGGCATTTTCAAAATACATGTCAGAATTTTTCATTGTTATTATTATTAAAATTTAGTCTTTTTTTTCATTTATCATCTAATAACTACAAAAAAAAAATTAAAAATTAAATTTCAAGATTTAGCAATGGATTTATCCATCGGTAATCCGTCGCAAATATTAACAATTTCTTTTCTTATAATTAAAGTTAGTGACGAATGGATACAGATAACCGTCACTAATTTGTTGAAAATCAACAACGGAGGTTAGATATTAGGGGATCAAAACAGATTTCCTTCCGTCGTTAACTTGTCCATCGTTACTCCGTTGTTAATTTTTATGACGGATTATATATGCCATTGCTACTTTTGTTAGCAACCATAATTTTACCTACTAACTATATCCATCGCAAATTGTTTTATAATAACGGATTTAACTATAGCCTTTTTTTTTGTAGTGTTTAAATATATGTACAATAATTTATTAAAAGGAAAAAAATAAAAATTGTATAAAAATATTAGTTAATATTGTCCAATTTTTTCTAAATGATAAATAAATTTAAACAATATATTTTTAAAATAATAAATTACTTAAAACGGTGAGAATATTAGAATCTAACCCAGATTCAATTTCACCCACAATCTACTTAACTCTAGGGTTTTAATAATTTAGACGGCAAAATATATTTGCAGATATATGTACTTATATAAATTTATCATTTTGCTTCCTATACTTTCAATTTTGTCAAATTAACACCTCAACTTATTCATAACTTATTATATAAACACTTATAGTTGTACGAATTAGCCACTTTCACTATAACAAAAATGAGAATTTGAGACATCAGCAAAACATTTCTGAAAATGGAAAAAAAATCACTAATAATTATTTGAGACGAAAATAAAATGTCACAACTAGCATTGTTATAGCCTCATTGTTGATGGTATTTAGAGACGAATTTTATAAATATCTCCAAAATATTACATTTTGGAATAAAAAAATGTCTCTAAAAATTTAAGTCAAGTTGAGCCAAATTTAAGCCAATTCCATTAGAGACAAAAATAAAATAAAATAAAAAGTCTAAAAAAGTATTATTTTGTGACTTTTTGAATTCATCCCAAATAATAGTTTATATATTTTGTAATTTTATTTATAATTTATTTATCTATTTTATTTATTTAGTAATATCTTTTTATTGTTATCATTTCAATATTAGTGTTCATAATTTCAAGCAAATAAATATTAATAATATTATTTTATTAATATAATAACTTTACATAAGTTTAAATTCAAATAATATTACAAAATCAATATCAACTATTCTAAAATAACTTCAACAATTTTTTGAAATAAAGCCCCATAGTCATGATCTCATGCATCAATTCTCCCATGCAAATAATTCCAAATTGTCCAACGGCTATGCCAATGAACTCCATTGATTGTACCGGTGACAGATATTTTACCAATAATCTGTGAAAGAAATCATTTCAGCAAACATCACACATAATGGAAACATGATTAAATTAATGTATGCACACTAAAAGAAACTAGTCTCGAATTTAATTGAACTCACATGTAAAATCAAATCTTTTGTTAGCAAGTAGCCAAGCATTTCACCATCCAATAGAATTCTCAAAATTGGTGGCACCTGCATCTTCAACAATAAAGGAAACCATATATATATATATAGGTTTACTGTGAAAATGAAAACACTATCAAAGTTTGAGGGAATTCACTGAAAAAAAAGGTAGGTTTACTGTGAATTTCTTACAACTACATTTAAGGAAAGCAGCAACTCTCAAAGATTAATATTACCAAATGTTTCTCATTCACTGCAGCGAAGAACCAGCGGCCCCATGTAGAAATTTCCCAACTCACAATTCCATTCCATGGAACAAATTCATAAAGGATTCCATCATAATGCACACCAACCTGCAGTTGTAAACATAATACTGTGTATCATATAGGAGTAGTTTAAATTTTCATCTTGCTACGACTTACAAATGAGCACATTTCAGGCCTGTATAAAGTCTCAAGGTATAGTTCTTTTCTGAGTAAGAAGGTGCATCTTTGAACTCAAATCTTTCAATTAATTTGCAAACAAGTCATATATTGCTGCAGCCTATACATATATATTCAAAATCAAAACACACAATTCTCATCTATTCTCGACTCTGAATTTAAATCTGTTTTACTAAAATTTACACTAGAAGTTGATTATATCCAAAAGAAGATAAGACATGAATTCACATAAAACAAATTTTAGCATTGTCCATTTCTTTTAAAATGAAACTGAATATCTTATTATTACTACTAATCATCATTATTATATTTATTAAGTATGAAGGACTTACAGTGAAACCCAAAGGCTTTGGATGGCCTTCAAAATACATTAATATCTTCACAAATTTAGTTGCCACCGAGTCCAGCTGTACCAAGATCTTCAAAAAACCTTTCCACATGAAACATATCACAGTAGCCCAACTTTGAAAAAGAGAGATGAAGAATTGAAGGAACTATTTGAGCACATGCGAGATGTCTTTAGTTAGAAGGTAATTCTGTGCATATCGGAAAACTGATTTCATTACTAAAAGAACATCAGGTTACTGGGCTTCTATCTTTGCCACTGCCATCTTTAGATGGTCCATTTCCTATAGAAGATGGGAAACTCACAACAAAGTAGAGAAGAAAATGAAATAATTGCCCTTGAACATAGAGCAGCAATAATTGGCTACACAAAATATAATAGCTGGAGAAAGTAGGTTGTTTGTTAAGATTCACAACCTGCTGCAACAGAGTATCAAAACTTGACATGTGGTTAGAAACTCGCTAGTACTCAAGAGCCCCTCCAAGCATCTGAAGTCGAGGTTTCTCTATTTTGGATTTCATTCGGCGATGAGCCACGTTTTTCTTACAAACAACTCCTTTGACCAACATACTAGAAAAGGAGCAATCCAAACCCAAGTGAGCTAGAGGAACTTAGAAAGACTGCAACAAGAAAAGCAGATGGAAATAGAATCCACTATGACAAGCAGCTACATGTTTTATCCTCAAAAGCAGTTGCATAGATTCATATAAATGCATTGTCTTATGACAAGACTTCAACTTGCTCTTTCTAAATTTATTGTTAAGAGATAAAGGATCAAATAGGAGCTAATTATAGTTGGCATTCAGGAAATACTTGCAATCACTAGAACTTCAAGACAAAATTTTCATTGTAATCTCCTTATAGTTTCTCCTTGATTTTTGAACTTATCTAGCAGTTTTTTCACTAATGTGGAACATGGGAAAAACCATTTAGTTGCAACTACAGGTTGTCCATACATGTTTAGTGGTGTCATCAATGTTGTAGCACAAAATTCTTAGGTTTTTTACTAACTGTGAAGGAACCAATAACTCCATGACCATGGATTTACAGTCCCTATTTTTACATGACATCGAGGATTATAAATCAAACCAGGACAATGAGAAGATAGCTCATACCTTAGACTCTAAAAATTTGATCAAATCCCAAAGTAATTCCATAGAATAGGGAAGCAAAAAAAGAGAAGCATCAGTCAACAAGAAAAATAAGGGCTCAAGCACATAATTGCTGATTTAATCTACACATTAACAATTACTCTACAATATTAATTACAAAATTGAAAACAAAAGCTATCAAATTTGATAAAAAGAAATTCAAAAAAGTTTACGAAATTGAGATGCAAATTTTGAAAAATAAACACAAAATCTAAATTAACAAACAGAAATCATCAAATGCACAACACAAATTCCTTTGCTTTTGCTGCTTCTTCTTTTTCTTCTTTAATCATCTAAAATGAAATGAAACAAAACGTAATCTAAAATTGAAGCAAGAAAAAAAAAAAAGATTGTTAATTTTCAATTGAGAAAATTGAATAAAATGCAAAGTGGAGGAGGTTAAATGTACTTTTGGCTCGAATTACGATGAGCGACGGACGGCGAAGACCGAATGTTAATTGCCCTCCGTTTGATGATGGAATGAAGAAGAAGAGAAAGGAGATGAAAAGAAACAAGAAAAAAAAAGGCACAGCAGCTAGGGCAAAAAAAGGAAATATTCAAATAAAATGTCTCTAATTAATTAATTAATTAAAATATTTTTTGAACAAATTATTTATAAAGTTGTTAAGCCAATCTTTATAAATTGTACAAATAAATATTAATTTTAGTAATTTTAAAATGAAAAAATTTAAATTTTATAGAGGTTTTTTTAAAAATGTCATAAAATAAAATTGAAAATGATAAATTAAATAAATTAAGTTAAATTTTAATTTAAAAAATATTTTTTGAAAGAAAATTTAAAATATTAGAAATATAAAAATGATGAATTTGTTTAAGATGAATTTTTTTTATAAATGGTAACAAGTGATAATAATTTTAGAGCTTTTAAAATTGAAATAAAAATAAAATAAAAGTCTATAAAAAAACTAAATTGTTTAAAACGCTTATAAAACGTTAGTAAAATTTAATTTTAAAGACGATTTAATAAAATGTCACAAAAACTTAATTTCAGAGAGGTTTTTCAAAAATGTCTTAAAAAAATATCTTTAAGCGACTTTTATAAAACATCGCGAGCTCTTTCAAAGACAAAATTTGATGAGGCAGGAATATTTTCGGAAGGAATGGGAACTTGTGTGCCCTTTTAGAGATGATTTTTATAAAACGTTCTAAAATTTGATATTTAGAAACAATTTTTTCTTTTTTTGCATTGCAAAAATAAATAATCTTTAATTCTACATTTTGTTGTAGTGTTAGCCCCTGTACTTGCATGAATTTGTCATTTTACCACTATATGTATATTGACTTGTCATTTCACTTGTCTTGTCAACAATACAATAAATATTTATATAATAGGTTATATATAAGTTGAGATGTTAACTTGACAAAACTAGAAATACATGAAATAAAATGTCAAATTCATGTAAGTACATATGACTACTTATGTAATATACCTAATTTAGACTATTTACATCATGGAATTTTTTGATGCTTTGGTAAATTTGCAACTATTGATTATGTCTATATCATGATAAAATTATCTTATCTAACATAGCATATGAAACAAAATAAGATATTATTTAAATATTTAGGAATGAACAATAAAATCTAATCCATAATTGCACAGATAATTCATCACATTCTATGCCATTTTAATATTCTATACATTTTCTCGAGTCTTTGTTGAATTTACAATTATTAATTGTGTTAATATCATATGAAACTCATCTAATATTGCATGTGAAATATTCCTCATAAAAAAAGAAACATTGCATGTGAAATAATTAATTAAAGTAAGAAATTATTTATATTATTATAAAATAAAAAATTTTATCCAATCTTCCAACATTATTATAGATCCAATCAGTCTTACAAGCATAACAGTCGAAACAATTGCTTTTTAATGACTTTATGTTGGTTGACGTGGTTGAGCTAATATCTTTATCAGGAAGTCTTATATAATAAAATAAACAACTATTTGTCTTATATAATATTCTAAAAAAATAAAAAACGATTTGTCTCATATAATGTTTTTATTTATTCATAAGAAGTCTTTGTCCTATTTTCCCGTTACTCACTTGGCATGTGCTTCTAATATTTTATCATTATTTACTTTATTCGAGTCCATCGCAAGGCTATTTTTGTCCATTTGAAGAAAATACAAATTGGACACATGCAGCGTCCTCTAGTAGGGGTGTAATCGAACCGAACGACTCTTAATTTGTTTAGAGCTCAGTTCAAAAAATACTCATTAGAGTTCAATCGTTAAATTAAATGAATTGAATCTAAATTTTCTTTTTGAGATTTGTAAAGTAAACGAGCCGAACTTTTTGTTAAATTCGGCTAGTTTAAGTTTGCGAATAGATTCGTGAGCTAGCTCATGAACAGAGTCGTGAGCCAGCTTGTGAATAGACTCATTTACTATATGTTAATTCAAATATTAGTATTAGATGGTAGTATTAAATGAAAATTGTATACTCATAATAAAAATTAGATATATTTTAAATTACTAAATATAATAGAAATTATATATTCATAATAATAATAATTATATAGTTTTGATGTAAAGTAATATTAATATAAAATATAGTATTAAATAAGTATAATATAATACAATTAAATTTTTTAATTCTAGTAAAACAATTTATATTTGTAATAAAATTATTAAATTTTATAATAAAAATTAAATATTAATAATAAAATTATATAATTTTTGTATAAATTAATATTAATATTCAAATTTTAATTAAGTAAATATAATTTAAATTATTAAGTATTAATATTAATTAAATAAATATTATTAATTTTAATTTGATAAAAATTTTTGTAGTTTTGAAGTAAATTAGTATTTATATTAAGTAAATAAAATTTTAATTATGAAGTAAATATAATATCGAGAAAATATCATATAATATTAATTTAGTATTAAGTAAACTAAGTATATATAATAAGAAACTATATATGCTATATGTTGAATTTGTCTAGTTCGCTTGCTTTCATGAGCCTGAGCCGAACTTAAATCAGAGTTTTGAAAATTTAATAAGTTTGAACTTGGTTTGAATTCGTTAATTTTTAAATAAATTGAACTTGAACTTTTAAAAATTTGACTCGGATGGACTCGATTACACCCTTACTCTCAAGTAATTCAATGCAAGTGATTCTATTTTTATGTCTATTCACATTCTGGTCCGTGCAATTTTAATATTTTATGAGCATTATTTTTATATAAGTCTATATGAAATTTTAGTTATTAATTGTGTCATTGTCAGTTAAATTGTCTTTTATTTTAGAGAAAATTACATTTACCTCTTTGAGGTTTGACCTAATTGCAACTGTCCTCTCTCTTGTTTGAAAATCAAACATTTACATCCCTCAATTTTAATTCCATCAACATTTAAGCTCCTCCGTTAACTTTTTTGTTAGGTTTTTTGTATCAAAATACATTTACCTCCTTCAATTTATAAAAATAAAACAATTTAATCTCTAAGTTCTAATACAATAAAATAATTTAGTCCTTCAACTTTTTAATTATTTAAAATTTAAAATTTCAATACTAACTAAATTTTAGATATTTACACATATCTCCATCAATATATTTTCTTAAATTATATAAAATTCACACTAATTCAAAAGTCAAGTTGTAATTTAATAAATCTATAAATATCCATAAATTTATTTTATATTCATTTTTTACTTATTTTTATTAATTTTTGCTTCAATTAAAATTAGTAGTATTTAAAACTAAAGTAATATATAAAATGAATTGCTTAAAAAAGGTAAAATTAATGAAACCAAACATAAAAAATAAATATAAAATAAAATGAAACCAAACACAAAAAATAAATATAAAATAAATTTGATAAAAATTAATGAATTATTAAATTTATAATTTAATTTTTTAATTGAAATTAAATTGATAAGAACATGTGTAACCTTTGAAATTTAATAAAAATTGAAATTTTAAATTTGCAAATAAGAGGGAGAAAAGTTGGAATTAGGTCAAACTTGAGGGAAGTAAATGTAATTTTCTCTTTATTTTATTATATCTGTTTAAAATTATTGTGCAAAGACCAAGAAAACTATTAAATCATTTTTTATTACAGTTCAAACTCGATTTGACTTTCAAACTCGAAGTTTGAACTTGACTTAAACTCCATAGAATTTCTTTTGAAACTTGAGCTCAACTTGATTAAATATTTATTCAAACTGGAACTCAATTGTTTTCTATGAGATATATTTATAATTATATTAAAATAAAATGGTAATATGATAAATATACATAAACTCAATTAATCTCATGAGCCTATTGAGTCACATATTTAGAAGCTGGAACTCGACTTGATAGCTTACTTGAGTAGTTTGATTTCGAGCTTAACTCGACAATGATCGAGTCACTTTCGAGATTTTTTGAGTCAATCCCAAGTGATTTATAATTCGGTTTGCTCGGTTATACCCCTATATAACATACATGACTATTTTTCTTATATAATGTTTTACTAAACGCTAATCGGACTTAGTCCTATATAATGCTTTATTTATTACTAAAAATTGTACAATTAAAATATTTCTATGATGATTGATTATAAATACTAAAACATTTAAAATTGAAATAATTCAAATTTATTAGTTAATGTTAAAAATTAATGATGTATTGTATTAGTATGCCAAATATTATTTAAAATTATTATTTTAAATAATTTACCATAATATATCGTTTTAAAAATTCTAATAATTTTTAACATATATATATAATTTTAAAAATTTAAAATAATATTATTCATATGTATATTAACATGTCATACAAATATCAAAATAATTTAAGACATCATGTTAAAGAATTTTAATATTATATGTATTAATACACAAATTAATATTATAAATAAATAAATTATAATATTTCAAAATTATTAAAAAATTTATTGATGAATAATTAAATTTATTTAGTAATATAATATTATTTAAATACATTTGGTCCTTAAATATAATTTTAAAAATAAAATTTTGATTTCTTTGTAAAAATGTTTACAAAAATAAGGACTAATTAACTAACTAGTATTAGAATTTATTGTTATTTTTATTATGATATTTGTTTACTTATAAAATAACAATGTAAGTGAAATGAAATGTTAGGGCCAATTTGACTTTATTTGTTTACTAGTAGCCTTAATATTATTAGTCAAAATATTTTTGCAAAATCAAAGATTTTTGTTTAATAAGATGCTGGAGATTGTATAAGATTTTATATTAGTTTTTTTTAATATCATATTGTATAAGATTTTAATATAAAATCAAAGAGTTAGCTCACTTGTATAAAATTGTACTAAATTTTTGTGTAAAGATACTTTATAATGAGAGATTTATATTTGAATCTTTAATTAATAAGTCGAATTATCTTAGATTAGTACTATATTCAATATGGTATGGTTCATTGATCACATGACTTAGCACATTTAATTGATCACCTTGCATGTGGTTCTAATATTTTCTAACTATTCACTTCCCAGTCCATGCATTTTAATACTTTATGGTCCTTTAATTTACAAACTATCAATTGTGTTATAAATATTAAATTGCTTTACCTAACATATCGTATCATTTTCAAGTAAAGTGTGAAAACATTAAAATTTAATTCATTATCTAATTTCCAGTGTGCTTTCCTGAGTTTGCATGATTTTAATATTTCATAATTATTTAGTTCATTTGAGTCCTTGTCGAATTTTCATTTCATAATTTTTCATAATCATATTAAATTAATTGTTAATCTTTCACAATATGTAAAATAAAATAAAAATTAAATCAATATTAATTTTAAATTACCTTATCTACCATGACATATTATATATATCAGATAAAAGTTTCAAAAAAATATATGAAATTTATCATAAAATTAAAAAAATATTGAAATTTAATTTCCATCCAATTTAATATACTATTGTTTTTGGTAGTTTTTATCACAATCAAAACCGGGAGTCATAACTGGCGCCAGAGAACGAGAATTCAAACGAATTCGGAACTCGTAGCAAGCCTTAAACACAATTTAACATCAAACAAACACATAAAAATACCTCAGAATTAAAATTTTTAATAATATAAAGAAAACTTCATATCATATCATAATAAAATATTTATGCAAATATTCAAATACACAATTTCAGTTTAAAATAACATCACATACTACCACAAGATATACTACTACTGCAGCATCTAATAAAATACAGAAAAGGTGACAGTTCAAAATTTACATAAGTCAGCCGGGGAAGAAAAAGTCCGACGAAGATTACTACTAATAGGAGTCTGAAGAGAAGAATCCTGAAAAAATAATTGAATGGGGTCAAACCTCACTGAGTGAATCATTATTACATATATGCATGTAACCTAATGCACGTACACACAAGCATCAATAATAATATTCGTATATTTATATTTATATAAATATACATACAATCTACACAGATACTTGAAAATATTTTTCGTAATTTAATTTTCTGAAGGATCGGAGCAGAACCCTAAAAAGTTCGCATCCTCAAATCACATAATCCTTATTTGCCATCAGGCTCACTTAAATATCAAAATATTTCTCTTTTCCAAATTGACAGTGGACTGGCCCCAAGACACTGAGTCAACTGAGCTCCCGCAGTCTCATTGCCGGTATGACTGGCCTAGAGACACTAAGTCAACCGAGCTACAGCAGTCACGCTTCTCAACCAAAATTCTCAATATAATCATCAAATCATTTCGCACATCAATCAATATATCATAACCTATCATCTAGCGTACAGTTGCGCAACAATCCTAGTGTAACCCACTAAGTGGCACATTTTATGGCTATCCTCCAAAAATATTTTATTCGAAATAAATAAATATTTCATATTAAATAAAGTATTAAAATTATATAAAATAAGCTCGGCATCCAAAATATACAAATAATGATGGCATTTAAATGTATAAAACATATATATATATATATGAACAGTAACCCAAACCCCGGAAAAATTCTACATTTTAAGAAAAATAAATAAAAATCATCTTTAGATAGCTCATAATCTCTATAACAATCAGTCCTAAAGCAATTATCTCCAATAAAATCAAATTCAAGCTCAAATTTAAAAAAAACTCAAAATATTAAAAAATTGAATAATTAACAAACGGAGTAGTTACCGGAGTCGAAACTCGAAACGGTTTGAAGATTTGAGAAGTCCAGAGGACAAGCTTCCAAAAGAGACCAACCTCACCAGCTGAGATGGCTGGAGGCCGCGCTGGTGAGGAAAAGAGTTTCCGGCCAAAGAAGAAAAAAGAAGAAGAAGAAGAAGGAAAGAAAAAAAAAATAGTTTATGCGCTCTTTTTTAAAAGGTAAAAGTTAAAAAAAATAATATAAAAATTAAAATATCTCCATATTTTTTTATTATTTCCTCTAAATTACACATATATATTACACACTTAAAATTTTTTAAAAGTGTATTAAAATACACTAAGTCAATAATTTACATTATTAAAAATAATATTCAATACCAAAATTTAAATTAAATTTCACTAATAATCAAATATCAAAATTAATAAAATATTTATTAACACTGCAAATCCCAAAATTTAATTTTTATAATTTGTATAAATTCGGGTTATAACAGTTTTAATATTTTATAAATATTTATTTCAATTTCAGTTTTTTCTAAACGATAGATAAATTGAAACAATATATTTTTAAAATAATAAACTACGTAAAACAGTGAAAACATTAGAATCTAACCATTATTATTATTAGGGATAATGACATTTGCAAGTATGAAAGTAGTATACTTTTTACAATTAAAGTCTTAATGTTTAATTTATAACATTTAAGGACTACAAGTTTTTAAATTTTTACCCGTTAGGCTTAACCCGTTAACTCTAACTGAATGAGTCCACATGGTAGAAATTAAAGACACATGTCATTCACATAATCACAATCTTGCCACGTCATGAGCATGGTCTGCCTATGTGTCATCCTAGTCATCATCCCTTGTTCTTCTTTCTTTCTTTCTTTCTTTCTTCTTCTTCTTCTTCTCTTGCATCACCAAGCCCATCTCTTCTCCGACACTATTATTGGGAATTTGAGAATTTGAGATATCTTCTTTCTTTCTTTCTTTCTTCTTCTTCTTCTTCTTCTTCTTTTCTTCTTCTTCTTCTTCTTCTCCTGTAGAGAATCCAATTACTGTTTCAGCAGCACCTCAACCACCCACAGCAACAGCAGCTACTGCACCCCAAATACGAGCAATAAATAGCCATTAACAAATGACAAATTTAGATATCAATACCTCACAAATAACTTAAAATCTCCACAAACAATAGCAGGGACTTGCCCCATAGGATTGATCTCTGAAATTACCAACAAAAAACAAAATTATTAACACTCTTTTTAATTACACAAGAATATATCTAAATAGAGAATAAAATTCTATAAAAACAAATCCATATATATATATATATATATATATATATATATACCTTTGAATTCAGGAGATTTATGTTGTCCCTTGGTTAAATCTATGGTTACCTCTTTAAATTTTATTCCATTCAGCCTTCAAAAGCAATCAGAAATCAAAGGAAATTAATTCTAAAAAGAAGAAAGAAAAAATTAGGATTGATATGAAAATAAGAACAAATAAAAGAAAGAAATAAAATGAAATTACTTGTAGAAGATGAACAAAGCCCATGATGGTTGAGACACTCTGTGACCATAAACTTAAGAAGATGGGTTTGGTGCTGCGGGAGAAAAAGAAGAAAAAGAAGAAAGAAAGAAAGATAGAAAGAAGGAAAGAAGTATGATGATATGGGAGAAGAAGAAGAATAAAGAAAGAAAAAAGAAGAAGTCTGGTGATGTGGGAGAAGAAGAAGAAAGAAATAAAGAAAGAAAGCAGAGAAGAAGATGATGATGATGATGACTAGGATGACACGTAGGCGTACAATGTGGATGGTGTTAGCCCACATAGAGATGATGAGGATGACACGTAGGCAAATAATTGCCATGTGCTCATTCTGTTACAATTAACATGCTAAGTCTAACGGTTAAATTTTTAAAAACTTTTAGGACTTAAATGTTACAAATTGAACTGTTAGGACTTAATTGTAAAAAGTACACTACTTTCAGGTCTCAAAATGTTGTTATCCCTTATTATTATTTTGAATACCTCTTGATCATGTATTTATAGCAATGTACGGTAACTTTTTTGGATTATTATTATTATTGTTATTATTGTTGTTGTTGTTATTGTTATTACTATTATTATTACAATTTAGTCTTCTTTTTTCATTTATCATCTAATAATTGTAAAAAATATTTAAAAAATTAATTTTAAATATTTAGAACTAGATTTATCTGTTAGTAATCCGTTACAAATATTAACAATTTATTTTTTCTAATTAAAGTTAGTGATAGATGGATACAGATAATCATTGCTAATTGGTTAAAATTAACGATGGAGGTTAGATATTTTGGGATCAAAATAGATTTTGTCCCATCGTTAACTTGTTCGTTGTTAATCCATTGTTAATTTTTGTGACAGATTATACATTCCATTTACTATTTTTGCTAGCGACTATAATTTTACCTACCGACCATACCCATCGCAAATTGTCTTTTAATAACGAATTTAATCGTAGCTAATTCTTTTTTTTTTGTACTGTTTAAATATATGTACAGTAATTTATTAAAAGGAAAAAATTTATAAAAATAATAGTTAAAATTGTCCAATTTTTTCTAAATGATATATAAAGTGAAACAATATATTTTTAAAATAATAAATTGCGTAAAACTGTAAGAGTATTGGAATCTAACCCATGATTCAATTTCACATACAATCTACTTAACTCTTGGCTTCTAATAATTTAAGCAGCATAATATATTTGCAGATACCTGTATTTGTATAAATTTGTCATTTTACTCCCTATACTTTCAAATTTGCCAAATTAACACCTCAACTAGCTTATTATATAAACACTTGCAGTTGCACGAATTTGCCACTTTGCTCCCCTGTGCTTGCATGAATTTGTCACTTTACCACTATGTGTTTATTGACGTCATTCCACTAGTCTTACCAACAATGCAATAAGTGTTTATATAATAGGTTATATACAAGTTAGGATGTTAACTAGGCAAAACTACAAGTATATGGGCTAAAATGATAAATTCATGCAAGTACCGATAACTACATATGTAATATACCTAATTTAGACTATTTACATCATTGAATTGTTTGAGGCTTTATTAGATTTGCAACTATTGATTATATCTATATCATGATTATTAAGGATCTATGATGCACGGAAACTTCTCTGAATAGGCATTTCTACGTTTCGATATCAAAAACTTCCGGAAACTCCTCGAAAATGTTTTGACACCATTTCTGCAAATATTAAAAATTAGGAAACACGTTTCCTACTTGGAAACGCGTTCCCAACTTGAAAAATATATTTCTTTAGTATTTTTCTAAATAAGAAAGCAGACAATTTAAAAAATAATTTTTATATTTTTCTTAATTAAACAAAATAATTTCTATAATTATACTTTTATTTAATAGAATCGATAAAAATTTTCAAGATTTATATATATATATATATATTATATTTATATATATTCGTATATTTTTAATATTTATTTGTATACCTCTATATTTTTATTATTTACACGTTTCCCCCACGTTTTCGTTTCCTATATTTTAAGAAATAGAGTTTCACCGTATCCGTTTTCACGTTTTCCTGTTTCTCCATTTCGGTTTCCATGCTACATAGTTAGGGATGAACATGTATTCTAGTTTAGTATTCAGTCCTTATGATATTGTTAACATATTGTTATATCTGTACCTATATTACTATTGTTGTAACACATGTCAATCATTATTCAATATACAACTTCTCATTCAAAACCAATACCTTCACTTGGTATCAGAGCCAAGCTCTCAAATGACTACTCCTACTTTATCTTCTTCCTCTACTTCATCTTCTTCTTCATCTATGAACGTCACAAACACCATCTCATCCTGTCCCGCTGTGCTTCCCGCAACAACTCCTACTTATGTCCAATAAACCTTCTCCACTAAATTGACATCCAAAAATTATCTCCCTTGAAAATTGTAGTTCACTCCTCTGCTCAATTATTACAATTTACATGGAATTCTTAATGGCACTGAAGCCTTACCTCCTCATGAGATCATAAATACTACCACCAATGAAACCTCTATTAACCTCGAATTCATAGCTTGGTTTAATAAAGACCAATTGCTTTTTTCTTAGCTCTTATCTTCAATCACTAAAGAGATATATCCCCATCTTCTTGGCCTTAATTCATCAGCTGAAGTGTGGAAAGCTTTGGCTACTCCCTTTGGAGTAATCAGTACTGCTAAAAAAACACAGCTGCATATCGAGCTATACAACATCTCGAAAGACGACAAAATAATCTTGTAATATTTGTACCATGCTAAATCTCTTATTCATGCCTTAGCTTTGGCTAGACAGCCCATCACTCAGAATTTAACGCCATCATCTTCAGGAAACTTAAAACTGAGAATAATGGTATAATCGGTGCTTTGCAGCAACGATCTGATCCAGCTTCTTTTCATGAGCTCTATAGGCAACTGATTGCCTACGAGCTGTTGTTGAAGTCTCAGGAACCCTCTGGTCCAATGGCAAATATTGCCCAATGCAATTCTCGGTCCTCCATGTCTCTTCGTCAGGCTCCTTCTTTCACTCTTTGACAATCGTTTAATAACACCAGAGGATGCCAATCACAACGTGGTGGACATTGTGGATTCAACAACTCAGCTTGTCAAATTTGTGAATATACAAACCACACTACCCTAACCTGCTAACATCGTTTTGATAGTTCCCTGTCTCTTCGCAATCACACTCAGCAGTCCTCTTTGAAATCTAATTTTCCAAATTCATTCCATCTTCGCCAGGCTAATTTGACAAAAATTTCACCACCATCACAAGAACCTGGATTGTTGTCCTCCCCTCCTTCGGATTGCTCATCTATTTGGTATCCTGATACCAGTGCAACACATCATGTTACGCCAGATTTGGCTTCTCTCACCATCTCTGATGAATACAAGGGTAAGGATACATTGCTAATTGGTAATGGTAATGGGTTGTCAGTCTCCAATATTGGTAAAAGTACTATTCCTACTTCTTTTAAGTTGCTTCACTTAAATAATGTATTGTATGTTCCTACAATTACCAAACCATTGCTTTTTATTAAAAAATTTTGCCAAGATAATCGATTTTTTTTGAATTTCACCCTGACCACTGTCTTGTGAAAGACCAAGTGTCCAAAAAGATAGTGCTTCAAGGAACAACTAAGCTCGGTTTGTACAAGCTTCGAGGGTTTTGTTCCAAAAAGCATTCTCCTTAAGTTATAGCTTACCTTGCAAGCTTGGAAGAGTGGCATGTGAGACTAGGACATCCCAACTATAAGACTGTTCGTCATGTAGTTCATGCTTTTCATTTACCTAGTTCTAAAAATAAACCCAAGACAGACAAAAGTGAGGCTTGTTATTGAGGAAAACTACACCTAGTCACTTTATCTTTAACTTATCATCGTAGTACCAAGCCATTAGAACTCATTCATTTAGATGTTTGGGGTCCTGCCCCACTTTGTTCTTTTTCAAAATTTAAATATTTTATTTTTTTTATCGATGATTATTCTCTTTTCACTTGGTTGTTTCCTATGAAATGCAAAAGTGAAGTACCTCACATTTTTTATAAATTTCAGGCTATGGTAGAAAAATAATTTGATAGCAAAAGTAAAGCCTTCAATTCATATTGGGGTGGAGAATATTGTACTTTAAAAAACATTTTCAAAATAATGGAATTATTCATCGACTTACATGTCCACATACCCATGAACAAAATGAAACGACTGAAAGAAAAATTTGAAATATTGTTGATATTGGTATTGCTTTATTAGGTCATTGTGGAGCTCCTTTTAAATTTTGGGAATTTTTAATTTGAAACTACAATTTTTTTTACTAATCGTCTTCCATTTAGTTCCCTTAAAAATAACATACCATATCAATTATTGTTTAAAAAATAATCGGAATACTCTTTTTTAAAAATATTTGGTTGTCCTATTTATCCACTTTTGTGCCCATATAATACACATAAATTTTCATACCATTCCAAAAAATGTATTTTTTTAGGCCATTCTCCATCTCATCTTAGTTATAGGTGTTTTGATAAATCAATTAGGAAAATTTATGTGGCCCGTCATGTTCAATTTGATGAAAAAGTCTTCCCTTTTTTTGAAATTTCTCATGCAGCTAAGGATGTACTATCAGTCTCTATGTCAAATAATCCATGGTTGCAACTTAGTTACACGATTCCAGTGAAGCACCGACCCTTGCACACTTTAGGTATTTCATCCACACCCAGCTCTATTTCTTTTTTTATCTCCTAACTCTTCTCCTTCATGTCAATCTCCTACCTACTCTCAAACCTTATCCTTAACACCAGTCTCTAGTACCAATCTCCTATCCCAACTTAAAACATCAACAAATATTTTTAATCCTAATGAAATAAATTTATTTTTTGATTTAGCCTCCCAACAGCCTGAACCTATCTCTAACCACCCTACCAACAACCCACAACAAACCCATGCTATGCAATTATGTCCATCCACTTTGCAAAGAAAACCTCGCACCCTTCTCACTAGCCTACCTGATACCACACAACCAATACACACCAAACCAACTTCTTTTTCTAAAGCCAAGCTCATACCTGAATGGCAACATGCAATGCAACTTAAGATGGCAGCTTTGATAGATTTTTTTTAATAAAAGATTGGAGGTTAGAAATCAGAGAACGCATCTGAGCATCTCAACTAAGTTGATACCCTCTTAGCATTCATATCACACTTCCAAAATCCTAAAATAATTTAAAATAAAATAAGAAAGTACATAGCAATCAGAGAACAAAGCAACCAAAGGAGAAGAAAAAAAAAACTGAGAAGGACTAAGTAAACCTATAATTAGTCCTTTTATTTAAATCATTACAAATTGCAGGAAAACAAAATTCAGGAGTGACATCCCACCATATTATTTTAGAAGCAGTAACAACTTGCTTGGCAAGAAGATCAGCTGCAGTATTTCCTTCTCAAAAAATGTGAGAGACTCTAAAATTCATTTGGGAGACATAATGTAAACACTCTAACAAATTTGGCTTTAATTCCCAAAGAACTTGGGTGCTTCTAGATTGAAAAAGGTGAACCACATAAGTGGAGTCACATTCCAACCAAAGATGATGCCATCCTTTGTTATAAGCCATTTGGATAGCATAAATGGCTGCTTTCAGCTCAGCAATGAAAGCAAAAGAGGTACCAATAGAAAAAGCAAATGCGCCTCTAACAAATCCCCAAGGAGTGTAAAAAATTCTTCCCACCCTAGCTGGTCCCGGAGAACCCAAAGCTGAGCCATCTGTGTTAACTTTTAACCAAGAGGTCGGTGAAGGATTCCAACAGACTAAAATCGTGTTGGGGGCTTTCCTTGGGATCCCCCTAATACGGAGAGCACCAAGGATGCGTCTTTCTTCATAAGAGTTATACATGTGACCCATCTTGAAGAATTCAGTTTCTTTAATGGCATTCCAGATCCATCTTAAAACTGAGTGGATATTTGGAGTTTGATCATAAAAAATAGCATTCTTGGTCCTCCATATCATCCACAAATTGTTCACAATAGCAGAACACCATAGAGTTGCTACCTGTGAACTAAAATGCTGGTTCATCGCATTTATAATAAAATCAGAGATAGAGTCTGAAAGGAGGAGGCGCGTGCCAAATAACATGAAAATAGAGCGTCAAATTACATTCAAGAAACTGCAAGATAAGAATAGATGCTTACTATCCTCAGTATGAGCAGCACATAGAGCGCACTGAGAAGGAAATATTACCTTTTTAGCTTTTAATTTATCCTCCGTTGGAAGGTAATCTAGAATGGCTCGCAACCAAATTCAAAAGTGAGAGGGGGGAAGGAATTCTTTCCAAATAAAAGAGTGCCATGTCACCATAGGTCTGAAAGAGTAAAGAGAATTATACATCCTCTTAACCGAAAGGATACCATCTGTGACTTTTGTCCAAACACAAGTGTCGTGATCAGCATTAATGTTAAAAACTGCCATAATGGAGGTCTTAACATCCTCATTCCTGATATGCTGAAAGTTCCATGAGTTGTTTACTAGAAAAGAATCAACAGTGTTAGTCAACCTAGCTTGCTCTTTGGCTGAAATCCCCAGTTGATTAGAAACTGTAGGCCGAATCCATTCATCAGTCCAAAAATTCAGCATACTATACCTCCTTATGTACCACTAAATATCTAAACGAAGAGTTAAATAAATGTTTTTGATGGAGGACCAGACAAAAGATCGAAAATAAGCATCTCTCCCAATGCCCGAAGGGTGAAGAAAACAACTTCTGAAAATAGTCATAGGATAAGAGTTTGAAACAATAAGATTCCATGCAGTTTTGCTGAGCATAGCATCATTAAGAGTTGATAACTGCTTGATTCCTAGACCTCCCTCATTCAATGGCAAGCAACACATTTTCCAAGGAAGAGTAGCAAGCTTCTTTTCATCAATTGATCCTGACCATAAGAAGTTCCTCATTCGATGCTCCATGAGTTTAATCAGAGACATAGGCCACTTATAAATAACAAATGAGTGAAGCAAAGAACTGGTGATAACAGAATTGATAAGTGTTAAGTGGCCAGCCATAGATAAAGATTTGCCTTTCCATTTTATAAATTTATCGCAAATTTTATCTGCAAGATACTGCAACCATTTTCTCTTTAGAGCACCAGCAAACAAAGGGACACCTAAGTAGGT
>CATIWM010656812.1:0-17551 GCA_949671775.1 Mallotus repandus
ATCATTTTTGTGCAATATAGACTACCATTATCATTTAACTACTTTATACATAAGAAAATTTTTACCATTAACTGATCAAACTTCGACTACACTCTTACAAATGGTATCAAAGTACTTTATCAATCTATGTATAAATCGAAGTCTTGTGCACAAGTCTTGCATTGTGGGAGCACTGCACCATGCGAGCATGCACGTGCCAAACACGTGAGAAGCAATTGCACGTGGTATCATGTTAGCAGGAGTAAGTGTCGACGGAGATGAATTGATGAAGAAGCACAAACGCACGTGTGAAAGAAGCATCAAAGGAAAGTCTCTCAGTCACTCACTCTCAATTGGGTTGCAGCCACGTGGAGGTTTGACCCACCTCTTCCAGTATTCTATTTGATTGGGCTTTTCATAAAAATTAACCCTAAAGAAGAAGTCACATGATTGCTGACACCTTGTCACGTGCTCTTTAGACCCCACTAATCTTTTTTATTAATTAATTGTACAATTTTACTTAAAATAAATAAATTAGAGATTAGTTGAGTATCCATGTCTCGTTCAGTTTTATTAAATATTTATTGTTTATTCCTGTAAAAAATTCAAGCAAGTATTAGGTGAACATAGATAAAGGTTAAAATTAGGCATTAAAAATTTAGTGGGAGTAAACAATAAAAATTACTAGAAGAAAAACCTTATCCATTTTACCATGGTTTATTATTATTATTAACCTTAATCTAGGGATTAGTGTCTAGTGACTCGGGCCCCATCTGACTCATTCTGTAACCTTTGAAAGAAATGTTTAATCCGACACCCTTGGCATTTGGATGGAGAAGTTTCAACATTTCTTTAATTTTTACATTTTTCCATCTTATTGTAGTACGTAAATTGTTTTGTTGGCTTAATTTAAAGACATGTTCAAGGACCTAAAATATGGGGAAAAAAAGTACTAAAATTCATGGATTAAACAAAATAAAAGTGACTAACAAGGATTTGGTAACTAGAGTCACTTTAAGTTGTAATGTTAATAGTTGTGTTAGATTAATTGGTGAATGTTTTTTTTAAGTACTAGTAATTTAAATTTTAAAAAAACAAAATAAGAGTAAAAAAATAAATATTTAATTGTTAAAAGAAAATTGGCAATGAAGTTTATTGTCACAAAAGTGTTATCAATGAGTTAAATATGAATTTTAAAAATCACTTTTCAATTCATGTCATTATTTTCTGCAAAAATGTAATTAGTTCATGTTATAAAAATTGAATTCATGAACAAAAAATGATTTTTTTTTTTTTTGTCTTTTAGAATCAATCATAATGAATTATCCATATTTTATGTTGAGCATGAATTATACCAATGTAAATTTTCATTTATTGATATCGACAAAATTTATCATTTTTTATAACATGTAATTTATAATTGAAAATTACATGTTAATGATAGATAACAAAAATAATCTTAATACATCTAATAACAATTATAAATGAATTCAAAAAAGCTCAAATTCTCCCTAACATAGTGAATGAATATCAAATCTACCTTTTATTCAAAATTTATGATCTATAAAAGATATTTAAGATTACAATAAAAAGACTAAAAATTAAGTATTTCTTTAAGATATGTGCAAGTTAAAAATTCAATTCTTGCTTTCCCTCCTAGTTTATAAAAAAATTACAATAATGAAAACAAATTCAATTGCAAACAAATACTAATCTTGTCAATTAAATGCTTGTGTCAAGCTCAAGCAGCCTTAACAAAAGTAGTTAAAAGTTAATACCATTACATATTCATAACGAAGTCTTTTATATGTGTTGAATTTAACTTTCAACCTACATGGAGTATAGAGAAGATTAAATAAAAAGTGAAAATAAATTTATCAAAAGGCCACGTGGATGAGATCATGACCGTTATTTTCGACTAAGTTGAGCTGTAAACATCGTGCTTAAACGTGGGTAGGGAATATTAAGAGCAGGTAATGATAGGCCAAATTGTAATAACAAAAAAATAATAATTTTAATTAAGTTGAAGAAATTATAATTTAAAATAAAAATTAAAAGCACAATTCCCAAGAGAAAAAAAATAATTTGGAGCAGAGGAATCCGGCTGTAAACTTGGACACTAATGAAGGAATCACAGAGACAAAATCTGCCACAGATCGATTCTGTAGGGGTTGAATTTTTATTTTTATTTTTGTAACATTAGTTGTTTAATTACTTTCTTAAGGGACAATAATTCACCAGGGTTAATATAATAACTTCTTTACAAACCATTAATAGTTAGATTTAATTAAACTCCTTGTTAAAAAAAAAAAATTTAACTAAATTTCGAGTAATTCACTTCAATTTAAAAAAAATAACAATTAATTTAATATGATTACATATATTATAATTTAAATTTTAAATCATCGCTTAAATAAAAATAAACTCATATCAAATCATCTCAACTGTTGTTGATAGATTGACATAATAATTTTGATATCTTTTTAAGTTGATAATTAAATCCATAATATATTGTATCACGAAATAATTATGGAATTACTAAATCATTAGTCTAAAATTTTATCACATGTATACTTTAAATATAATATAAAATTTGATTATATGCAAGTATTTATTTGTTTATATCACTTATTAAAATCTTATAATTACTCTCTTTGCTTCTAAATAATTGACATTTTAAAGTTTAATTTTATTTCTAAATAATTGACGTTTTAAATTATCAATGCATTTTAATTATTTTTTTTCTTATTTCACTATTATTCAATATAAAAAAATTAATTAAATAGATATCTAGTATTTTTAGAACTCTATATAAAACTGATAATTAGTTGAGCGAATTATTATAAGGGTAGTATAATATTTTACATATATATTAAATACATTCCTTAATTTGTATAAAAAAATTTTAAATAATAATTATTTAAAAATTGAGGGAATAATATTTAATTACGATAAAGAGAAAATGGTAGGGTAATTGCTATGAAACTTTGAAATTTGAAGAGTGTAAGTACATGTTTTTATGTTATTGTTGTCGCCCTTTTAACTGACAGCTTTACTGTTAATGCTAATTACAGTACTCTTATTTCTATAAAATTAGTCAATTATGCACAAGAAACACTCTCTTAGTCCTCTTAAATTATTGCCATTTCTCATGATTTCAAATCGTAATTAAACCTTTTCCTAATTAATAATTTCAATTTGTACCATCACTGCAACTAATTAAGGTATATAATCTTTACAAAAGCTCAATGTTTTTTCTTACCTTAGTATCTAATATTTAGATTGCTATTTTTTTAAAAAAAATTAACTGATTGAAATTATAAAAAAGATCAATTAGCCAATAAAAATTATTTTATTGATATTGTTATTTGTAAAAACTAAAAATTGTGAGTTCAGATTTTTGCATTTCCTCACTTGTGAATATTGATAAAAATTTATTATAACCGTACGAAAATAAAAAATAATTATTTTTGTTATGTATTTCAAAGCTCATTCGATATAACAAGATATATTTACATATATTTTAATTAAAGAGTTAAAAAAATTAATAAATTTACCAATAATTGTTAGAATCAGTTGATAGAAAACTATTATTGTTCAAATAATGTCTCGAGTTTAAACCCTAAATTTTAAATATCAATAATTTAAAATAAAAAAAAACACATAATAAATTTGAATTGGTAGAATACTCCGCAATAGTGCTTAATTAGAAAGTATTGCCATTGCTTATAAGTAATCCACTTTTTTTCACTTATTTTTTTAAATTTTTTCAAGTTTTATTAAAGCAAACAACATTCATAAACAAGAATTTCAAAAGGTAATTAATTAACTTACCATTGCCAACTCATTGCTTAACCAAAAACAAATAAAAACTAAGCAAAACTCCGAAAACATAAAAAGCAAAAATAATAATAATATAATTAAAAGAAGACCATGGAGAGTTTACTTTATGTGTGAATTACTTAATTTTTTAAAATCAATTGTAATAATAAATCTTTATATTAATTAACATTGCCAAAAATAGAAAATTGTCAAAGTTTACAGAACTTGCAAGTCACTTCCTTATTATTTTATTCATATATTCCTCTGCCATGCAAAATTTAAAAGAATATGATAAAAAATATATATATATATTAAAAATAAAAAATTGACCCCTGAATTTTCTTTTATTTTCACTTTGGCCCCTCGTTTACTCATCAAAACCCTCGCAGTCCACACCACCAGCGGACCACCATCACTTCTTCTCGCACTCTCTCTCTCTACAAAAAACAGCACTTCCTATCTCTAAAAACACCATTCTTCTTGTTTCTTACTCTACATTGCTTCAAATTCTCTCTCTAAATTTCATATAGACACACACACTAAGTTTCGATGGAGGCAACGCCAGAATTCTTCATTGGCGCAGGATACTTCAGCGGCGGAGCTGCTCCTGCTGCGGCTGAAGAGTTCTTCCCGGAGAAGAGAATGTGTGATCAGAAAAATGGAGAACATTTTGCAGTTGATGACCTTCTTGATTTTCCAAACGACGATGATGCATTAATGAGCGACGGTTTCTTTGATGATATGACTAAGAATTGCACCATCGCTGATAATTCTTCCTCTACATTCACCTCTAATGACAGCTCCAACTCTTCCATCTGCGGCAATCATGCCGGTTATCAGAGCTTCGCCGATTCTCACTTCTCCAGCGAGCTCTGCGTTCCGGTAATTAATTACTCAATTTGTGCCATTAATTTAAATTAATTAATTAATTAATCTTAGTTTAATTCTTACTAAATATGGAAACTTTTGTTTTTATTTTTATTTTTTATTTTATAGTATGATGACTTGGCGGAGCTAGAATGGCTATCGAATTTCGTGGAGGACTCGTTCTCAACCCAACAAAACTTTCAAGCTAACCTCCATACTCTATCCGGGTCCAAACCACCCACACCCGAATCTTCTTCGTCCGAATCACACCCGGAACTATCCACTCGTAACTCAAGCAACCCGATTTTTCATCCCGAAACACCATTACCGGGTAAAGCCCGTTCAAAGCGTTCTCGGGCTGCCCCGTGTGATTGGTCAACTCGTCTGCTTCATCTTTCAGCGCCTACTACTACAAAAATATCTTTGAAAAAGCAAGAGAATATTGATATGAATCCGAATGTAGATGCTCCGGCTAGAAAATGTCTTCATTGTGCAGCGGAGAAGACTCCTCAATGGCGGACCGGACCTTTAGGTCCGAAAACTTTGTGCAATGCTTGTGGGGTTCGGTACAAGTCGGGTCGGTTGGTACCCGAATACCGACCAGCAGCAAGTCCAACTTTTATTTCAACAAAGCATTCAAATTCACATAGGAAAGTTGTGGAGCTTAGGAGGCAGAAGGAATTACAAAGAGCACAGCATGAACAATTTCTACATCAAAGTTCAATTTTTGGTGATGATTTCTTGATTCATCATTACAATGGACCCAATTTTAGGCATATGATTTAGTGGTCCGAGAGTAGAATTATAGCCTTTAATTTTGTTTCCTGAAAATTCGAATTTGTAGTTTTTCTTTTTTATTTTTTTCTTAAAACAAAAAACAATCAAGGGAAAAAAAAGAGATGAGCAGGAGAAAATTAAGGAATTTATTCTAGTGGGACTCTTTTTTTGGTTGCCAAAAAATTGGCAAAAAAAAAAGAAAGAAAATTATAATATTTTCACGGGAGATTTTTTTTCTCTTTTATGAAAAATTAACAACTTATAAAATATGGGTTGTATTAAAAAATAACTGCAGTTGAAAAAGAAAAAAATAAAAATTCAATTCTAATTATTTATAATGTCTATTAAAATTTTACTCAATAAATCAAGACCTCGGCATGAATAATAAGTGATTAAAAAAGAAGTTGAAGAAATATCTGGTGACAGATTTATGGTATATGAGTGAAATGTGTGCTAAGTGTTAACACTTTAATGAACCCTGTGGCCCACAGAAAGCATGGTGTGTCCATACCTAAAATGCATTTGCACATGAAGAGTTAGTTGGCAAATTCATATAGTCCTTGAAAACCCAATTTGTACTTGCTCTCTCTCTCTTCTTTTTTTTTTTTTTAAAGAAAACAGTTTCCTTGTTTCAAAGTTAAGTTATAATTTGACTGCAAAAGTTAGCTATATATGTTTATGACATTTTGAAGTTGAATAAGTTTCTTTGTTTACAAAAATTTTCAAATTTGTTAAATTAAATATCACTCTACTCTTTAATTAAAATAAATATTAATCCATTTCTTACACTAACGATAAAAGTTATAAGAGTCGATATATATATCCCGTGCGTTGTTTTGATATAATAGTCAAAAATTCGAAATTAAATCTCCCCCTTCACCCCGCTCCTCAAATTGTAATAGGCAAAAAAAAAAAAAAAAAAGTCAATACATATAGCAAGCTTTTACATGGTTCTTTCTTTCTTTAATATGGTCCTTCTTTTTAAAATTCCTTATGTTTTTTTATTCATTTTTGTTGTCTGTCTGTAATTTTTTAATGAGGAGGCGTACTAACTAAGATCATTGGTCATGGATTTCAGTGAAAAATCATTAAAATGAAGATTATAGTATATACAAGAGCTTAAACATCGTCTTCTGTACGTACCATCTACATTGGATTGAGGTGAAAATTAAATAATTATTCTCATTATATATATATAGGAAATCAAGGTACTTATATGGTAAAATCGAGAAAGAAAAGTAATAAAGGGAAAACCCAATAAAAAAGTTTTTGAAAGGAATTAGCTGCTTAGCTTGCAAAATGGTGCACAAGGTCATGTGAAATTGAAGATCTTTAGCTAGAAATAATAATAATTACTAGAATTAGGTGTTGTTACAAGTACTAAGGTGATATGTAATTGTCCACTTGATCTTAGACATTTGCTCTTCCTCTTGGGTCCACGTTACAAAAATATTATTTGTCAAATCTCTAATATTCTTCCTAGGTTGTGATTAATTAAGCATAAATAATTGCATTTATTGGTCACTTTATTTCATTTATGTATATGTTATATTAATTAGGTTATTGTGCTAATTAATTACAGGTAGGATATGATCTTCTTACAGCACTCTATCTCATTTTGTAAGGTCAAAGATTTCATTAGAGAGTCTGATGCTATTGCTAGCTACCATGCTATATATATATATATATATATATATATGCGCGCAAATAATTCATGCCATCATATGGCCTCTTCACTACACGGAGAATACATATTAGTAACAGTTAGTGCCTTAATTGGATTTTAGAGTGTTCCCACGAGTAATCCAAGTAACAAGGATGTAAATATTCAGTTGAGAAGATCAGAAATTGAATCTTTCACCCCTATTTTCTTTTCTTGTCGTATTGGGAATTAACTACCTGATTTATGATTAAAAAAAAAATTAAAATATATGCCTTAATTGGTAAAAATAATATTATTGATTAATTATTTTTAAAACTATTCAAATACTTTTAAAAATATTGCGAGACTGATTTGAGTTAATTTTTTTTATTATTAACCATGCTCATAATGAAAAATTTATAAGAGAAACTATATTTCTGATTATATAACACCATGATAATGATTTGTTAGATATCTTAATGAGATATGAGCATTTAAATAAGTTTAATAGAGATATTTTAGATGTATTTCATATTGAATAAGTTGTTAGAAGATTTTTATTTCTTTTATGATTATATCTGGATCAAACTAGATTAATCATGATATAATAATTTTGAGTAGCAGTGATTCATACGGAAAAATGTATATATATTTTATAATTTTTATAACCAAAAAAATTAAAATCTACCTTATTAATAGTTATCAATTACCTGTTCTCTTCAATGGAAGCTAACTTATATATATGTAACAATCGAATACATTATTCTATGAATTTAAACAGTAAAAATATTTTCAAGTCGGACTGCTGTAAGACGATTTGAAAAAAAAAATTATTTTCTCTTGCGACAATTCTGCATTTTATATAAAAATGCCCATATATAGCTAGACATACACATATATACAAACCCTATAAGTACAAGAAAAGTACAGATATTGGTATGAGGAAGAAGGAGAGAAGAGTAGATTGTCGGTATGCAAAGACATGCATGCATAGTAGATGCAAGAATACACAAGAATAGACATGCATGTGACCAAGAAAGGGAAGCACATGCACCACTACTATACTACATGACGTGCATCACTGTTTCTTTCTTTTTTTTTTTTCTTCCTGCATCGATCGATCGTTGGATCTGTTTTGGATAATATCTACAAACTCCGCAAATGGATTTGTTGCTCACTGTCTAGGGATCTTTCCATGTTATTTGTTTAGATGTTGATTGGGTTATTGTCACCTGTTCCCAACCCCCACCTCCCCACTACCCACTCCTTTTCTTTTCCTTGTATTTTTTTATATATTTTCTTGCCTTAGGCCCCTTTTATAATGGTAATAGTGATTGATCGGTCCTTTCAGTGTATACGTACATGTATATAACCTGTTGAAAGTTATGGTTACAAATTTGGAAACTTTGACTTTGGCTTTGTTGTTAACAGCTAGGTAGTTTTGTGGCTCCATTGACTTGGCCTACACTAGCTGTATTACATTTTATGTAAAATTTATAATGTAAAAATACGTGTCATTCCTATTAGTCAAGTGTAAAACACTTGAATGATATGATACAAATTTTACCTTAGGATGTAATACACATGATATAAGCAAAAAATCTCTCTATTGTATTAAGTTACATTGGTGTAGCTTTACATGCACCGTTTCAAATTGAAATTTAATGTATGATAAAATAAATAGTATTAAAAAATTTATCTTTTTTATATAATTTATTTGATTTGAATTTTGAAATAATTATGGTCTATGTAGCTATTGAATAAAGTGTATTCTATGGTTATTTTGTTTTTTACAAAGTAAATTTTACTTTATTTATAATCACCGTTAAATAATGAAAAATACCTTCATCCTATAGTAATAGATATAAAGTAAAAATAAAGTATTTAAAAATAAAATAATTATAAAATATCCCACTGAATAGTAAAAGCATCAAATTAAAAAAAAATCAAATAACCTAATAAATTAACAAACAACACAATAAAAATAGAAAAGTGGAAAGTAATTGTTTTTATAGACAATAGAATAGAAGAGCACTTTTTCTCTTAAAATAATTCCGCATGCATTAATTTTAACAAAATTAGATGAAATGATGTTGATTATTTATTTATTTTAACTAGAGTTACAAGTTGATTTCATATAAGATTTTTTTCTGATATATATATATTTTCAGATACAATTTTAGAATTTTTTATAATTAGAATATGTCAATTTTTTTCCTTAGAATGATCACTTTCTTAATGGTTTTTATTCAACTCATGCGAAAGATGATCCTTTTCTTTTCCTAATTTAACTCCAACATCTCATGCTGAACAGTCCCTTAAATTATATACAAGATAAACCTATAATTATTTATTTGCTTTCTTCGGTTGCTAAAATTAAAAAGTTGCACAAACTGAAAAAAAGAAAAAAACATTAGGGGCTCAAAGAATATGGGGGTGGTGAGGTAATGCTGTCACATAGCAAGTTATGGGCGATAAGGTGGGTCATTGTCGGTAGGTAATTACCATAGTTAGTGATTGCTTGGCTCCATAGAAAATGGTGGTTAGTGCTCTTCTTTCACTTCACTATAAATGGCCTCCAACCCAAATAGAAATGTGAAGGTGATCCAAGATAAAAAAAAAAAAAAAAAAAAAAAGTCATATTTATTCGATTTTATTTAGTCCTATGAAATATATAAAATAATCTAATAACTATTTCTCTCTGAAGCATTTTAATTTATTAAATTTTTTACAGTTATTACTTTATAAAAATAATTTCTATCTAAATTAATATCATAATTACTTATTTAGGTTATGAAATGTAAATATTAATGAGTAATTAAAAGTTGTTGATAGTTCAAGACCCAATGTGGCCTGGCAATGAAAGTATATATTCAATAACACTAATGGGCAAAAATGGACTCACTCCATGGCCAGGCACCATTTCGTGATTAAATAAAAAATGGGTTAAATGAACATAAAATACAGCACACATATATATATATAATTCAACCCTGCAAAATTAAGATGTTATAAACCCCATTTATATGGCAGCATGGTCTTCCCTTCACGTGGCTAAGAAGACAAATTGCTAAATTCCTCACATAAGCATTATATATAATATATATGTATATATTTCCCCTTAAATATAGCCTTCAAGCTTCCCTTGATACATGGCGTATTCACCAGTCTTTATATAGTTCCAAATGTGAATAATTTAATAGATCAAAATGCAAAGTGCATAGACGACATGAAGGTTGAAGGGTCTATGGGGTGGCATTCATATGGAGTGGGGCGGATGGTTTCTTTGGATAATGAATTTTATTTACTTCAATGAAGAAATTGAATACAATTCCAAGATTAATAAATATGTGGGTTCTCTGTATATAGAGTGTGTACATGCATATAATAATACTTTTTATCCCATAACATTGCTAGCTTGCTGCTTCACCTTGATGGTAATTAAATAAGAGAAAGATAAATAAATAAATAATACATATCAAATGACAAGAATGAACTAGACAAATTACCTCAATAATTCAATCTGAAAAAAACTCTTTAAGTGCAAAATAAATTTTACGTAATAATTATAATCTCTAAACTGTGATTTAGTGATGTTATATACAAAAATAGAATGAGATTTTGGTTTGAATTCCATCTCTCCTAATTGTATATAGTTAAAAAAAAAAGATTAATAACTATATTGAGGAAATGGGTTCTTTAATTGATTTTGAAATTGTAGCTAGTTGTATTGCTAAAACCTAACATGAATAGTCCTCATTAGCTTTTGGTTGGGTTCAAAACTTTAGATAGTTTTATTCAGTAGATTTTTTTTTAAATGCCTATGGCTATGGATGCCTCATTAGCCTTTAAGGCACATGGGCATAAGCATCCCAAAATGCTAGTTGGGCTCTTCGCTTACTCTTACTAGGCTCCAGTTCATCTCCTTGACTATGCATATAGCAAAATTTAGTTCCTGTAATGTCTCTAAAGTTCCAGTCCTCAATTTGACCAAAGTTTTTTATGCATATTATAATCCTAGATATGTATGTATAGCTGCCTTACTAGTAGCTAGCTTGATTGCATCGTATCAGGTTTTTGTTTCGTACAAACTATTTAAAATGGAAAATTTTTACCTGCATCTAGAGCGTGGCTCTACTTATATATCAAATCAATAAATAAGAGACATTTAAAAAAAATGGGTCTTATTTTATTCTTCTAATATTGTCTTTAATGTTAATTATGTCCCTATTTTTTTATAATTACATTATTAAATAAATAAAATAAATAAAAAAATATTTACAAACTATATGTATTTAAATTATTGCATCACAGTGGACTTTAGATTTTAGATTAAAAAAATAAAAAAATTAAATTTCAAAAAAATAAATGTTAATTAATATTGGGCTATATTAAAGGAATAAAATAGGGTCAACTTTCTTAAATGTCTCTTATTTATTAGTTTGATGTATAAGTGAGGCTATACTCTAGATAAAAATTTTCCACCGTTCTTGCTTAATGGCACAGGGCACTGACAAGGCATCCGAGAGAGTGGGTTCCCTTCTTTAGAGAAACCTATGGGACTCGGTTTTTCACTGTAAGCAAAGAGTTGTGTTCTTTTTTTTTTTAAGTTTTAGGCCAATTCACACTACTCTAGTACTGTGGTTTTTGTTTAGATATATTAATAAATTACCATCAACATTGATACTAGAGAATTGAATTAATCAAATTGAAGATATCAATCAGACCCTTTTTGCATTCAAGATTCAGCGTTATGCTGTTGTGCCTTCATGCTAACCACATAAATTGATTATCAACCATAAGAAAAATAGAAAAAAGGTCCATGAATTCATAATAGTATAGAAACCAGAAAGTGGAATTCACCTCGTGAACTCTTGATGAGCACAAGCGCTAGCACGAGAAGTGAATGAGAGAAAGATGACATACTTTTGTTTATAACCTCAAATTTTATAGTCAAAATGCCACGATAATCCGTGACTTTAAGATGAAAAATATCAACAGATTGTATGGTGTTTCTTAGTAGTATTTATAGAGACAAGTGGGAGCATAAACTAGAGCGATAATAGCATATCATTAATTGGTTCAGGTGATGGGCTATAATCCAACTTGCATGCTTTTCGGATTTCTGTTTGTTCATAATCTTCTATGGCTAATGCTTGTTGCTCGATTGAACTGGAGCCTCGTACCTTGAGGCAAGGACAGCTCTTCCAGGCTAGGGTAATCTTGCTTAATTCCACTATTTAACCTATGCTAATTATTTTCTTTGAAAAATGGGTGTAATAATTAATGAGCATGCAAATACTATCAATGCTGCTAAATGTTTGAAATTGTCCTTTTCTAATTCTCTTTGCTCTTCTTCTTGTTTGCTCTTCTGGGTCATAAAGATTTACTTTCTTGAGAAAAAGGGTGTTCATCTGCCCTGTGCATGATCAAACTGAATCATCATCGCCCTTAAATAAATGGGTATTCTTGTTTTCTTTCATACTTGCAGGAGGTGGCAGCAGATGCTGTTCAAAAGATGGAACCAGGAGAAGCATCCACTATATTTGTCAAGGTATATTTGTCACTAAAAACATTATTAATTAGCTAGGGCTGTAGGTGGACTGCATACGTAAAATTTTCACTATTAATTAACTCAAAACTTGTATAAATTTTGTCTTTGCAGGAGTCAAGACCAGTGAAGGAAATGGATCAAATAGAGGAAAATGGACATCAAGAAGATGATCAAGAGCATATTGTTGATCGTTTTGAGAGTCCTTGTCAATGCTCAATTAAAACAAGTAACATGGAATCTCCAATTCAAGCGAATATTAAGGAACCCCTTTCAGCTCCATTTTAATGTGTTTTAGAGATAAATAGATTACTGTCGTTATGTGTATTTAATTAAAGACTTTGAATATTTATGACTGTATGTTTATTATTGAAAATAATCAAGCTGTAAAATAGCTTGAAATTTGTAATGCTTGCAATTATAATTAGTATTAAAATGTTTATGCTTTAGAATTATTGTGGATCTCACCTCCCATGTCAATGTATTTTTTTTTTATAGTGAACTAAACACCGTAATGTTTGATGATTTTGGAATATTCGTCGCCAATGTTAATATTTTGCGACCAATCGTCTTTTTTCGCGTAATTATTTGGATGGCATGCCTTTATAGCATAAATAACATCCGAAAAAATTTTATCGTCGCCTAATATTATTCAACCGATTGACTTTGGTCGCTAATTGTAGCCTCGCAAAATTTCCGCTAAAATATTTGTGACGTGTAGTAGTAGTGACGAGCTTTTGTCGCCAAATCTATTGTCCAAATAACGGTCGCCTGACTTCAAAAACCGCAACAAACGACAATAAGTGAGGTTATTTTCGTCATTTAAATATAACGAATCAGGAGCTAAAAATTTGAATTACATCAGATCGAGGGTTTAGGGTTTGAGAAATTCTCCATTTTTGACACAGAAAGGTTCCTTCTCAGCCTTTTTTTTGAGGGAAAATTATACATAAAAAAACCCTAAATTCAACAGGTATGTCATTTTCTCTCTCGTTTCGATATAATGAAAACTTCAATTCTATTGTAAGCGGCAAAATCTTGTTTGTTTCCTGAGAAAATGCTAACTTTTTTTTCTATTTTGCTATTTTATGGTAAAGGTGGTTGCATTTTTATTTGAAAGGGAAATTCTTTAAATGAGTACCTTAGTGAATAGAACTCCCAAATCATCTGGGGGTAGGTCATTGCTTTACCAAGATTTAGCATCACCATTATCTGCTCGTAAAGGGAAATTCTCAAGCCCTGGCCAAGCAGCAGCAGTTTCTGCTCTATGGCGCGAAAATTTTGGGGGTTCGGATCTTCCACCCCCTCCTCCTATGTATACATTAGAAGATCGTTCGGATTTTTCCCCCGAGTCTGGGGTTCCTGATTACCCTTTATCACCTGAGGCTAAATCGGACCCGAGAACTCCGGTACAAGTTTATGGGAGGGAGTTTATGACTCCAGCTAAAAGTAAACCGGAGGCAAGTTCTTCGTTTACTTTGATGAGTGGGCATCAGAGTCAACAGGGTTCGGCAAGTTCTAACTGGTGGTCACCTGCTAAGGCTACTAGTGTTGAGCAAGAAGATAAGGGCAAAGGTTCTCCTGTTGATGGCATGGTCCATCCTGGTGCTTTGCTCGTACTTCCACCAGCTAGGGAAGTTGCAAGGCCAGAGATTCAGAGGAATAGTTTGCCTGCTGGGAACCTTGATGAAGAAGAATGGGTAACTGTCTATGGGTATGCCCTTATCTCTCTTTTGTAGTGCACTTATTTTAGTATTTTGTTATCTTGTCTGTGATATCTTTATTCACTATTTGTTTGCCAATTTTTTAGCACTGTTTTGGCTTTGATCTTTGCTTTGGCATAGACCTGTAGCAAATCTCAATGTCCGGTTTGCACATTTTTTCATTTTACAAAGCTGCAAATGATATAAATCTAGTAACATTTTTTTAGGATGATCTTAGTTGCAGTGATGAAATTCGAAAAAGTTCATTGTTATTTTAGAAAATGGGTTGTCAAATTCTAATATTCTATCTTGAGAGCGAGTATTGGTGCAATTGGTAAGGTTAGTCCTTTGGTGACCTTGAGCTCATGCGTATATACATATATATATATATATATATATATATATAAGTCAGAGAGCAATTTTTGCACTGGGTGAGTTTTATATATATATATATATATATATGTCTTGATGTGTACTCCCCCAAATTTGATAGATATTCATCTTTCAAGTATGACAAAGATCTCTTAAGTGTTGGATTGAATTGATGAAACTGAAAAAAAAAAAATTATTTGAAACATCGTATTACTCCAAAATCTATATCATGGATGTATTCCTGGCCTTTGGATATGATACTAATACATGTCAGCTTTAGTGGAGAGAAATATAACTTAAATAAAGCTGTGTATTTTATTTGCTGAAACCATGCTGACATAAAACTGAATGATGCATTTTTTGCTGGACTCAGAAAATCCATTTATACTGTTTCTGAAAAATGTCAAGCTTGAGCATTTATCTGAAGGTAGATATCCACTGCAGCAGAAGAAACCTGTCATCTCATCGATAGTATATGGACCTAACACAAAACAACAATCTCTGTCACTTTTGATATTGAACATATGCTAACAGCGTAACATCTATATCTTTCACTTCTGAAAGCTTCCAGTTAAATGATGAAGTTTCTTTGTATCTTTTTCCTGGAAGAATGTACACTTATCTGTAGTATCCCTATTCTGAAAATGTTGTCAGTGAAGTTTTTTTTTTTCTTAATATTTGGGCCCTATCTTCAAATGTTGATTTTCTGCATTCTCTTTGGCATTTGAACCTTTCAAGCATTACAGACAGGGGCAGTTGTCTAAAATGTTGGCATAATATTTAGTCTTGTTTTACTTATTTTGCAAGATGAGAAGTCTTATGTTATTATTATTATTATTATTTTTGATTCATGGTTGTATATCTATACCACTAATCCTGAACATTTCTCTGCAGGTTCTCTCCTGCTGATACCAATTTGGTTTTGAGGGAGTTTGAGAAATGTGGTGTGATCTTGAAGCATGTTCCTGGTCCAAAGGATGCAAATTGGATGCACATTCTTTATCAGGTTGTAGGTCTAATTCTACGTAATGTAATTTAATTTGATGTTGGGGTGATCCATATTCTGTTAATTTTGTCAGGACTAGGGCTCTTCATTTCAGAAATTTCATCATTTGTCAACCATGGAAATTTATATGCATGTCATGCTTTCTTTTAAGCTAACCTCATGTGCTTCCACAGACAGTTGCAATCACCCAAGTATGCATGATCTTGTGATCTTGTCTAAAACATCATAGTTATGGAAATTTAATCTTTATGTGAATCTTGTAAACAGTTTGATCTGTGGCATTTGACATGATTTTGGTTGACATTTCTTAGTGCAACAGTTTGCTTGGTTTTAATTGGCAGGTTTGACTATTTGACTGGTTTGTGCCTAAGGGTTCATATAATTCAAAAGAATACAGAATGATGAATAAATATCCAAGTGCTCTCAGATTTCCTTTTCCATTTCTTTGAAATCACTTTAATACGATGAGTGCAATTTTAACTATAGGACTAACTACTGCAGCTGCCATCATTTCCCTCTTTTTCCTGCTCTTTCCTCCCTTTTCAGCTTCTTTACAAAATTTATCACAGCTTATACTCTATTCTGTGATCTTAAATCTAGTTTAATCATTGTCGTACACTTCTTTTTGAAAGTTTTAGGTTTTACCAAGGTCATATTGGCAAGCAGGCATGAAATTTGCTGGTTGTCATAACCATGTTAAGATGTGACATTTTGGGTGTCTGCTGAGACATAATATTAGAACTAACAACTTTTTTATGAACTGGCCTGTCTATGTTAATGCAGAGTCGATTTGATGCGCAGAAGGCTCTCAGCAAGAATGGAATGCAAATAAGCTGGGTACTAATAGTTGGTGTAAAGCCAGTAGATCCGGTGCAACGCCAGGCTTTGAATGAAAGACTTGATAATCAGGGATTCATGACCTTACCCCCACCGTCGTCTTCTAGAAGCTCAGAGTTTAAAACAGTAGGAGCTTCTTCTTCCCCCTACCATCTTCAAAGTAGCAGTGGCAGTGCCCAGCAGACAGGGGGTGCCATTGCTTCCCCAGCCAAGTCTGTAGTGTCCAAAATCTTTGATGTGATGTTTGGCATTTAGGGTAACATTTTTGCTTATCCACATGGCTGCTTATATTGTTATAAAGCGATGCATGATTTCTTTGGCAATTCAAGTGTACCATCAACTCTGTTGTTAATCTCTTGCTGGACAGTATCTTCCCATGTAAGAGGTGATACAATCTTTGTCATTGAAATTGTAAGACTGGTGACAGTTGTTCAAAGGTTGAGAAATGAAGGTACCATACGATTTTAAGAAAATGGAAACACAATCTCTGAAGTTAGTAATTTGGCCTAAACATATTGATATGCAGACCCAACATCAGGAATAGCCATTAAAATTTAGGGATAATTATTATTCTCCTATGTTTTGGCTTATTATACTATTTCATTTCTGACATTTGAAAAAATATTTATTTATCCCTGACATTTGCAATAGTTAACACTCATTAGTCCCTCTGTTAGAGATGAAATAATACACGAATTGTAAATATCAGAAATGAATAAATATTTTTTTAAATGTCAAGATGAAATAGTATATTAGACCAAAGCACTGGAGAAATAACAATTCTCCCTAAAATTTATTTGTAACTGCCCTCAAAATTCAGGACCCTTTTTTTTTTCTCAAAAAATTAAGGCGATAAATGTTGTCTTTGTGATGGACTCATTTGCAATCTTCTTGTTTCTGCAGGTGGGAGTGTGTCATGGTTTCTTTTAGAAGTAACCAATAATTATGCATGCCCTTAGATTGTGAAACTGTTTTTGGGGCTTGTATAGATTCTC
>CATIWM010656850.1:0-11232 GCA_949671775.1 Mallotus repandus
CTCTTCTTGAAGAATGACAGCCACTTGATCTTCCATTTGCTCAATTATCTGAGACCACTTGGCAATTGATTGTTCGTTAACAGTACGGCATTTCAACTTTGTCCCAGCCCTCTTAACCTATTACATTGATAGACAATAGAACCTCCTGGTGAGTAGAAATCATTTTACAAATTTTGTATCAGAATTGTTGGCTAGCTACCTAAAAAGGGAGTCTAAATCAGATTATTATCATAGTAGCACGTGAAAAAACCATAAGAGTCTCATCAAATCTTAACAGGTCAAAACCAGCACTGCTCCAGCAAGTGAAATTACTAGGATGAATTATGATGACATGTTTGTGGATCAACTAACATCCAGTATCAAACACCCAACTACAATAAATAGTGTTGATATATTCTTTAGGAAAACTAAGCGAAGAATAGAACAAGCCCCCAAATTACGGACAAAGAACATGGCTCACAATGGATTTTAAAAGAGAGCGATCATTGTCTGTCACAAATGTCACAGCATAACCTTCTCTACCAGCTCTTGCTGTACGACCCACTCTGTGGACATAGCTGTATAAAAGAGAAAAGAAATAAGATATATTAGAATAAATCTGTGAACTTTGAAATACAAAATAATGAAAAATGATCTAGTTAGAAGAACAGAAAAAAAAAACATTTTTACCTTGTCAGATCACGAGGGCACGCATAATTAATAACTGTTTGAACACCAATAATATCAAGTCCCTACAGATGGTAAAAGAAAATGCCAGAAAAGAACATGAATGTTGAGAACCACAAGTAAGATGAGAGGATAAAATTGCAGAGGCAATAAAATGAGCCAACGGGGGCTTCAGTCAAATCATAGGGAAAAGACTTTGCTAATTGTTCAAACTCAGAATTGTTAGTGATCTTTCAAAAGCAAAACACTAAAAACTCCCATACAAGATACAACAAAATATTAGCAAGAACAGCAAGCAGTTAATATGATTCATTAGAGAATTATGGAAGTGCAAGTAGCTATAGAGATATAGGACAGCATCTCCACTTACACGAGCAGCTACATCAGTCGCAATCAAAAAATCAACTTGTTGCTTCCTGAAAAGTTCCAAAGCCTATACAAGGAAACCATTAGTCGAATTCAAAAACAAATGAGGATCTTAATATACAATACACGACAATACTTTTGTGATCCTCAAAGTAAGTTACTCACATCAAGACGCTGAACTTGTGTAAGATTTCCATGAAGCTCGGCAGCTTTAAAGCCAGCTAATCCAAACAAAATCTTCAACCTATGTGCAGTTTGCTTAGTTCCACTGCCAAAACAAATTTAAAACAATCATGATTTTTAGATAATCAATCATGCCTTTATATAAACTCAAGATAAGAAAAATTCACATCTCAAACTTTCAATTTCCCTATTATTAAAGAACAGGATTTATTTTGCCAGTCATCGCATGAAGAAAAACATCACCATTATAAGGTAAAAGGTAGAATGCCAAATTTTCAAAATATAAGGTATATTATGGTTTAGAAACAGTGAATTCAAGAAGGATCATGCTAATGTGGCTATGATAAATAACCTGAAGATGATCACTTTGGATGTAAAATTTTTTGAACATAACGCAAGAAGAACGGCCTCTTGATTCACCTCACGCATTCTACGTATCCTGATCACCCTGCGAACAAAAAAGTCATATCCTGTTTAGTTAGATAGAAATTAGAAGTTGTTTAGCTCTAAGAATTATTTGCATAAAACTACAGTCTAAAATGTATAACCAACAAAAGAAAAGATATGGGGTGAGTGAGATAGGAATCAATTACTCCTCAGTCAATGTCACTGGTCGTTTTGCAGATGGGTCAGCAGAAAGACGCAGTGGTTTAGTCAGAGAAAGTTTGATAAGCTCATTAATGTCTTCAGTCATTGTAGCTGAGAAAAGCATGGTCTGCCTCCTTTTGGGGCATAGGCGAACCTGCCAATAAACAACGAAGTGCTAAGAAAATATCACAACAGTAATCACATTCCAAAGACATAAAAAGCAATTCATTGAAGTGAGAAGCAATTAATAAGTTATTCTATGTCTGCTCAACTCCAATACTTAGATTTCTCTAAGACAGGCATTATAGACCAATTCCATTCCTCTTAAATCATTCCTTTTCATATAGATAAAAAGACATGCCTAAGGCAACATTTTAATAATTTAAAGCTTAGTTGAGTTAACTATGCTTCTGCTGGGAGGCTCAAGTTCTGATTGTTAGATTCAATTGCAAGGAAAACTGTAACCGTTTTGAAATTTTCAGAGACTAAAAATGCTGCAAGCAGTAGTAAACAGCCTGGAGGTAGTCAAAAGTGACAAGAACCCTTTTCAGGTTGTTTAAATTACAGCTTGCAGTTATAACTGTCAAATGGCCAAGACAATGAACAATTAAAGGTACCAATTCATGAATTTCAGCACTAAATCCAAGCTCCAGAAGGCGGTCTGCTTCATCAAGGATTAAAACTGCAAGATCATCAAGATCCACAGACATAGTGTTGCGTAAATGATCTATCATTCGCCCTGGGGTAGCAACAACAATATCTGGCATGGATCTCAAGGCAGATTCTTGCACCTGCAATTAAAAATGCTGCCATGATAAATTCTTGTTGCAAACAAATAATCATAAGACCACCTATGGTAAGAAAACTGAAACCCTTCACTTGCTAGTAACTGGGCCCAATATATGAATGTTTTGCTGTGCCTTCAAAAAAAGGTTTGCTTCATTCTTTGAAACAGAAGAAGGCATGTCCCATATCACACTTTTAAAAAAAAAAAAATTATTTCATATCATAAACTCTAGGATCCCAACAATAATTTTACACAAAGAGAAACTTAAGCATACAAAGAATGAAGGAGATTGCTTGAGTTAAACATAGCAGGAACTTAGAATCTAAATATACATGAAACAGGCTTAAATAGATATATGCAGTTTTAATAGACTTTAACAAAATAGTACCAAAAAATTAAGGAACAAAAAGCATTGAAAGGGGATTGCTAAAAGCAAAGTTCAACGAAGATCAGTCTTGTGTAGCATTAAAGCAGGTGTTCACAAATTAGGCAATTCATAAATTGAAAAGGATTATATTTAATCTAGCTGACCTTTGTAGAAAGCCCACCAACAATCAAGCAGCATCTAATATCTGTGAACTGAGCAAGCTTCTCTATCATGCTATGAACCCTGCAAATAAAAGAAAAAATGAAACTAACATTGATTACACTACTTATAAGAAAATGAAAGCACAGGAGCAAAAAAGCAAATCACAAAACTCAAAATGAAGCACAAATTTGTCCAATAAAAAGCATTTTTCCGCGAAATCATGTTTGAGATGAGAACTAATAACTAATCCTTCTAGTCCATTTGATTGACTAAAAAATTTCATTTGCTATGCATGTCTAAACAGGCATTCCACTATTAAAAAATTTTAAACATAGAAGAAAAAACAAACATGGATGAAGCAACACTTACTGAATTGCCAACTCTCTGGTTGGTGTAAGAATGAGGACTCGTATAGCTTGAACTCGTTTTGGACGGAACAGTAATCTTTCTAAAGTTGGTAAAGCAAAGGCAGCTGTCTGCAAGAATTAAATAAGAATTAAGCTATAATTCAAATGGCAGCAACCTGAATTTGTAAACATATCTAATAAAAAGAATAAATGTACCTTTCCAGAACCAGTAATCGCACTGCCACAAATATCACGGCCAGCGAGTGCCAGTGGTATACAAACTGCCTAACAAAAGAAAATAATAACCTAATAAATAAAAATGCAGGGAAAGGGAAAGTTGCGTGAGAGTGAAATTGGAAGGAAAAAACAATAGAAACCTGAATTGGAGTAGGCTTAGTGTAACCTAAGGCCTCACAAGCCCGAAGCAAGGGACGAGATAAATTGAGCTCTATGAAAGAATTTGCATGAAAAGAAGCTCCTTCAGCCGGTGAGAAAAATGAATCGGTTTCTTCGGAGCCATTAACTGCGGCATCTGCATCCTCTTCCGATTTATAATCTTCCTGATTAAAATTAAATAAAATTCCTAATATAAGAATTATGATTTCAATCAAAAATGCAAATGAGATGTAAAAGACAGAGAGATACTTCTTTGTCAGGTTCTTCGGAATCGGAGGTGTTATTGTCCTCATCGTAGGGAGCTGCACCAGTGCGTTGTTGTTGTTGGAGTGCTTTAGAAATCTTGTAATCGACGGAAGTAGTTCTTCTACGAGCGTGTTCTTCTGCTACTGATTCAGAGTAAGAAGCAAAGTCCCATGGTGATTGACTATTCCTGTTTGAAGGTTTCTTCTCAACACCTTCTTCGTCGTAGTCTTCTTCCTCTCCTCCTTCTTCTTGTTCATCTTCTTCCTCTTCTTCTTCTTCTTCTTCATGTGATATTTCGAGCTCTTCGTCGCTGGGAGGTTCGAACACGAAGCCTTCAGCCATGGCGAGACCGTTCTCAGCTCTTGCTTACGCGTCTGCTTAGAAAGGGTTTTAGGCGCAGGGGTTTTTAGTCGCCCTTTTATATATTACAAGGCTTAAGTGACAATTCGACCCCTGAACTTTTTCTCAAGTGCAATTCTTACCAAAAAATCAACTTTCCTGACAAATAACTCCAAAACTTTTTAATTAACTCCAAATGGGTTTATTGCACTGTTGATACCATAATTTTACCCCATATTTTAAAATGGTACCAGATTCTTAATTTTTTTCTTTTCAGTACCACATGTTATATTTTTACTTCAGATTAAAGTACCACAAATATATCCGATCAAATTTAGCATACGTGGTAGCCGAAATAAACATATGTTTAGTATATTCATCATGTAAACATCCCATTAAACAGACTAATAATTTTGTTGGTCCCATAAAACAAAATTTGCTTGTGGCCCCATAAAATAAAATTTTAACAAATTTTATTTTTTTGAGCCTACAAGATGATTAGGTTGTTTACTTGGATGTTTATATAACGAATATACAAAAAATATACTTATTTAGGTTGTCATGTATGCTAAATTTGATCGAATACGTTTGAGGTACTTTAATCTGAAGTAAAAATAGAACTTGTAGTACTGAAAAGAAAAAAATTAAAAATTTGATACTATTTTAAAATATGGGGTAAAATTATAGTACTAACTATGCAATAAACCCAACTCCAAATTAGTGAGAGTGAAGAGCACCTTCCTACAAAAGAAAAAGCAATGTGAATTATAATAAATATTTATTTTATTTTATATTTTTCTATTTTTTCTTATATTTTCTTCTTGCTTTTATTTTCCTACTTGCTTCCAAACTCGTAATTTTTTTACTATTCAACAATTCATTTAAAAAAATCAAACTAATCAACTTATTTTAACTCATTCCCGGGAGCTGCTCTTTAGTTTTTTTTTTTTTTAAACAAAATAGAAGGAAATCTTTATCATTCATTAAAATTTTTTGAAACAAGTAGAAGGAAATATTATTAACTTTTTTTTTTGAACTGAGCTAATTAAATGGAAAGAAGAGAAAGATGAATCCAGTGGAAGATAGATGTTTTTTTTTGGCAAAAGGGTCAAATTGGACCCTAAGGTTTTACCCTAAATTCACATTGGAATTGAATCTTTTTTTTTTTGAGTCAAATTGGAACTGCAATTTGCATAACATTACATAAAATGGATCCCGCCGTTAGTTTTAAAAAACAGATGTTAAACTATGTGTATGTGCATGAAGTGGTCCCTACAAGAAGCTGACTTGTTACTTACGTGGCAAAACCGTGCACCTCCGTAAAATATTGCATCCAGCGTGGTAAAAGGGGACAAAAAAAAAGAAGAATTTGGCGACAAAATTACCTCCAAAAGCCTAGGGTTTTATTAAGCTCTAACAACCAAAAGAGGAATGACCCACCCTCTTTCCTCTTATCTCATTCATTTACCCCACATCAACCACCAGCATTGTATGTAAAAATCTCAAAAATGAACATTATTTGCAGAAAGTGGCCTATTTTTGGTTGTTGAAAGAGCATTGAAGACAGATTGAGGCAGAGACAAAGTGCAAATGTGCATTCGATTCTTTAAGAAAGGTATGTAAAGTCCTTATTTTATCATTATCTTTTGATTTTTTAATGCTTTTTATTATATTAAAATAGTAAAATGTTTGGTATCGGTGATTCTTTGTTGATTTTAGTAAAAAATATAAGTTATTTTTGAAGTGGTCCACGACTGTGTATTTTTTGTTTTCTTGTCCTTTCTTGTCCTCACTTTGGCATACATAATGGACAAAATTGATTTGGTTTTACACTATGGGGGCACTTGGGAACACATGCCTGCTTTGTCTTATGTCGGAGGAGAAGCTGTGGTCATAAATGATTTGGACATAAACATGTTATCCATGACTCATACCATGAAGAAATACAAGACAGAGCTTGGTGTCAAAGTGGGACACAAACTTTATGTGCTAAGACTTAGTACAACATTGAGTCATGGTCTGTATAGTCTGATGAATGACGATGACATTAAAAGCTTGACTGAGTGCATTTACAAGATGGTGTTGCACAAGTTCATATTTATATTGGGTATGTGAGTGAAAATGAAGACAAAAGGGTTCCTACTCTTCGAAGCAATATTGGGACACAAACAGAGCTCAGTGGGATCCCTTGAAAATGAACCTATAAGGACATATATTAATACATAATCAACCTTTGATATTTGGGTTAATCAAGTATTCATCGACTTAGATCCTTTGCTAACTCAAATATTGGGTGAGAAAGCTATTAATCAATGCAGAATTGATGGTGATTTGAAAGATGTTCAAGTGCATGTCTATGACAACAATGACATCACTTATGAGGAAGCAAATTAGGAGGCATAAGATAATGGGAGCTCTGCAAGTGAGGACAGCTCTGAAAGTGAAAGAAGCTCTGATTTTCAAGGCAGCTCTGCTAGTGAGAGCAGTGAAGATAGTGATGAAGATGATGATTATTAAGAAGAAGAGAGGTTGCATGAAGTGGAAATTCATTATCAAAGCAGGAAAAAGGTACAGTATGATGTGGATGATGACAATCCACATTTTTTCTTGGGTATGGCATTTACGGATGCAAATGAGGTGAGGGAGACAATAGCTAAATATAGTGCTACAAAAGGACATGACTTGAAGTTTAAGCCCAATGAAAGATACATGATTCAAGATAAGTGCAAGCACTCTAACTGCCCTTTTGTTATGCTTATGTCTAAGGATAGGATTAAGGGTGGAATGGTAGTGAAAACTCTTTTACCTGAACATAATTGTTACAGAACCTTCTCAAATTCAAGGGCAACAACAACATTTTTAGCAAGCTATTTCAAGGAAAAAATACAAAGAAAACCGAAGACCACAATTAAGGATTTGATAAATGATGCAAAAAAACTGCTGAGGTTGAATGTCAAATCTTCAAAATTGAGGAGAGCTAGAAAGATGATCAGAACAAAGATGGAAGGTAGCTATTTAAAAGAGTTTTCTTATTTGGCAGCTTATGCACATACTGTTAAGAAAAGCAATCCGGGAAGCAGGGCTAAAATTGATTTGCGTAAAGAGGAACTAAGAAAAGGAAGATCAATTTTTCAAAGAATGTTCATTTGCTGCAATACTATTAAGCTAGGATGGAGAGCTGGTTATAGGCCTTTGATAAGGCTTGATGGATTTTTTTAAAAGGGATTACAAAAGGACAAGTTTTGGTAGCTGTCGGGAAGGATGCTATAGAGCAAATTTTTCTTATCGCGTGGGCTGTGATTAATAAAGAGAACAAAGTCAACTGGAAATGGTTTCTTGAGTGGCTTGCTATCGAGTTGGAGTTGGGGGATGGTGGTAATTTGACGTTAATATCATATCTACAGAAGGTATGCTTCTATGTTTAATTTTTTTACAGAATACATAAATAGCTTGTTATGTTTAATTTCTTTGTGTTGGTTAAAAGTGCAATAGAGCTAAAAAAATAATTGATTTTAACTTAATAAACATACCTAAATTCTGTTTGAGTTCTAGGCTCTTTTGGGAGTTGTTTCTGAAGTGTTTCCTAATGTTGAGCATCACTGGTGTGCTCGACACATATTCGCTAATTAGTCACTAAGATGGGTGGGGGTGTGGGTGAGCTGAAGAAATTTTTTTGGATATGTGCATGGAGCACATACGAAGAGGAATTTGATTTTAACTTAATAAACATACCTGAATTCTGTTTGAGTTCTAGGGTCTTTTGGGGGTTATTTCTGAAGTGTTTCCCAATGTTGAGCGTCGCTGGTGTGCTGGACACATATTCGCTAATTGGTCACTGAGATGGGGTGGGGGTGTGGGTGAGCTGAAGAAATTTTTTTGGATATGTACATGGAGTACATATGAAGAGGAATTTGAACACAATTTAAAGAAGTTGGGTGAAATTAGCCCAAAAGCAGCTAAGAACTTAATGAAATACTGCCCCAAAAACTGGTGTCGAGCATATTTCAGTAATAGATGTAAATTTGACATGGTTGACAACAATTTATGCAAAAATTTTAACTTTAGAATATTAAATGCACCATTTAAACCTATAGTGAGCATGCTAGATGACATAAAAGAGGCTGCCATGTTAAGGTTAGCAAATAATAAGGTTCAGGTTGAGAAATGGGCCACATAATGGAGCCCCGCATGCATGGAAAAGTTGCAACAACATAGAGAAAAAACATTACGCTGTGAAGTTTTATTTAATGGGGAGAATAGGTATAAGATAAGTGATGGAAGGGATAGGCATATTGTCTTTTTTGATGTAAAGCTCTGCACATGTAAAGCATGGGATCTAACAGAAATCCTATATTGTCATGCTATTCATACAATAGATCATGCGAATATTGATCCATTAAGTCAGATTTCACATTGGTATCATAAGACTGCCTATATTGCCTCATACCGGCATGTGATATAACCTATGCCTAGAAAGAATTTATGAGATGCAATCACTTTGAAGAAATAGAGCCTCCACCTGGAAAACGTATGCCTAACAGACCCAAAACAAAAAAGGTTAGAGCCCTAAATGAGAAAATGCAAAAGTCAAGAAGTTTATGTGGGAAGTTGTCAAGGAGTGGCACTAAATAAATACGTGGAAATTGTCAAATGGAAGGACATAATAGAAAGAGTTGCACAATTCAAAGGACTAAGGTATGCGTACATATGAATATTGATTAATATTTTTTTACATATATGATTTTGTCATGTGATTTATTATTCATTGGGTGAGAAAATGTTATGTTCTTTAGCCACAAGAATTTGGTGGTAATCAATTTAACGTCCGTATAATACATTTATATTTATTTGCATAACATGCATATCATATAGACATGAGGAATACATAGATTAATAGCAATATGTATACATATATTAAGAATTTGATTATGTGGCTAAAGTAGACAAATATATATATATATGCACTTGAGTGTTTAAAAAAATGATGAATGTAGGATTAGATTTGATGATATGTGGCAGCCATAAGGAATAAAGAAAAAAAATATAGCATCCGATAGAAAAGGGAAGGAAAAGTAGGGTTATCTATCATCATCATCTTCTTCTTCTTAAAAAAAAAAAGAGAACTGGATTTTAAAGTGGGATTGAAGGTTTAGAATTCATTCCAGATCATAATATTCATCTTTAAAGGCTTTAAAGGTTTATTTGGTAAGTAATTTTAGTATTTTTATTGAATTGAGTTGGGGTTTAGAAGATGCAGAATTTGGGTTCTTAGGAACTAGTTTTTTAGTCTTATTGTTTTTATTATATCTTGAGCTAAGAAGCTTTAAATTGAGTGTTATTTGATGATATGGAAACTATGTTGAGTTATCTAAAACTTTCCCCCTTTTATCTCGATCTGATTCAAACTCTATGTTAGTGTATTTAGAGGAAATATTTTATTGCTCAGTTTTCATCGTTGGTTTGAGTATGGTAGATTATTTCTTAGGGTTCTTCCTCTATATACCTCCAATTGAAGTAAAATTAATTTTAAATTACTTTAGACACATAGGGTTAGTGATCTAGAAATTTTTATCTTGAGATTCATTGTACAAAATTATTGGTGAATTTTTAAAGTCACCATATTAAATCTGTTATAGTTGGCAGCTTCATAAGTTTAGGTAGTTTAGTGATGTTATCATGCTAGATGAGATTCCATTATTTTTTGGATATTTAAAAACAAGTGAATTATGATCTATTTTAGCTAAATCATATGGAAATAAGGCTTTCACACATGTAAATGTAAGCAAAGAGAAGGAAGCAATAAAGGTAGGAGAATAACCTAATGTTCTATGTAATTATAACATATAAAATTAGTAATTATAAATTTATTTTTTAAGCTGATTGGTTATGGGGACAATGTATATTCTAACTGATAGATGCTGATTTTTTATTATAGTGTTGATGGTTGATTGTTTTGAGATGAGATTGTACATATGAATGCTGGTTGTTGAATTTGGGTGTCTTGTTTGGGTGAGAACAAAATACTTTTTGAAGCCATATCTGGAGATTTATAACTTTAAATGGGGTGATGTTTGTTTTTATACAAACTTGGAGATGTTATTTACAAAATTGATAGAAATGAAGAAAGCTTAATTTTGTTTTCTTAATGGTCAATTTAGTCAATACTTTTTGTAGCTTAGTCTTTATTGATAGATTGACCATTGTGGATTATTTTTTATGTTTCCTTTTCTATGCTTATCCAATTGATGTGAAATCAAGTGAAAATTACTTTAGACTTATAATTCTATTGATTTGGAGAATATGGCTTTAATATTCATAACGTGAAATTTTTGGTGTATTTTTGAATTTGTACTATCAATCTACCATGTTGAAATATGGGTATATTTTTGGTATATTGGTGAATTTACACTATTGATATGGTTATATTTTTTGTTTATTATTGATTTCTTATGCATTATGGGATGTAAATTGTTTAATGGAGTAGTATGTGATGTACATGTAAATATAACAAATATGGTTGGATGAGTATGAGGACGCAATGCTACTTATGAATAAGGCAAGGTTGTGTGCGTTGTGGAATCCCCTAGATATGTTGTAAAAAGGCTAAAGAAAAATGTAGTACAAAATTATGGCAGACTTTATGTGTATGGGGATCCATAAATAAATGAAAGAAGTTTTGGTTTTACATGTAATTCACAAGTTCATTGCAGTCCAAAAGAAAATACTATGCTATGTACATACGATAAATTCATAGTTAAACATTGAATGGATTAATAATTGATTAT
>CATIWM010656956.1:0-16979 GCA_949671775.1 Mallotus repandus
ACAATTTGTGCCAATAGAGACTCAAACCTCACCAAAATGAGTTTGATATTCTCTGCAACTAATCGCACAGAGAGATAGATTTAAAAATGTAGACATGCAACACATTGGAATAGTTTGAGCAATAATCTTGATGAGAATTTCTTTCCCATCACACAATAATAGCCTGTTATTCCATCCCTACATCTGTACCATATCTTTTATTTCAAGAAATTAAAATAGCTCTTTTAAATCTTCCAATAAGAGAAGACAAACCTAGCTATCGACTTGTGTTTAAAGGGTTAAAATCCCTTAAGATGTTAGGAAGAGTTTGCTTTTTTTTCCAACCAAATATTTAAGTTGAATATTATACCACTTAGGAATTGAGAATTGAGCAGTAATGAATCATGTATATTGATAGTTCAGTATCGAATATATATAGAGGTACAAATATACAATAACACAACAAGTATAATAAACTATAAGAAGAAAGTATAGAGTCCTAAACAATGTATGACTCTAATAACTCTAATACACCCCCCATAAGCGAAAGGTTATCTGGACAGTAACTGAAGCTTATTAGAGATTGGCAACAAACAAGAGACGAGGTAATGGCTTTGTTATAACATCAGCCAATTGATCTTTGGAAGATATAGAATTGATAGAAAGCTGCTTCCAAGCTACTTATTCTGTGGCGAAATGGAAGTCCTCCCCTACATGTCTTGTACGAGCATGAAAAATAGCATTAGAAGAAATAAATACAACACCCAAATTGTCACACCATTTGCAAGGAATTGAAAAGGAATGAACACCAAGCTCAGCCAATAATTTAACCAACTAATGAAGTTCAACAACAACATTTGCTATTGCTTTGAACTCTGATTCAATGGACGATCTAGCAACAGTGGACTTTTTTTTGAGTTCGCGTCAGTCATTAAGAGAGCTTGCCCAAACCATATCGGTGAAGGCCATAAGATTAATATGGTCTTATTGACAAAGCTATAAAACATAAAAGAGAGTGCCTTTTAGGTAACGAAGTAGACATTTTAGAGCTGGAATATGGTTGTGAGTTGTCCTATGCATAAACTGAGTTAATTTATTAATAGCAAATGTTCAGTCCATCCTTGTAAAAGTGATATATTGTAATGAGCCACAGTATTGGCGAAACTTTGTGGCATCGGCCAAAGATAAAGTTGTAGAATCATTTTTCGAAGTGGATTGCCAATAACCATGAGAGTAGAAAGCGGTTTGTAAGACAATATATTCATCAATTGAAGAAGTCTGTGAATGTATCTTTATAGAGGCAACAATATACCACGAGAATGAGGTAGGACTTCAATGCTAAAAAAAAATATAAATTCCCAAGATCCTGTAAGGAGAAGACAACAGTTAATTTGGCAATAATGGACTTAACAAACTTTAAAAAGCTACATGTAAGCATAATATCATCAACATAGATAAGCAAATAACAACTGTGAGGGCCAATAGAAAAAATGAACAATGAGGAATCGACATGAGACCCCCAGAAGCCAATAGAAAGTAGAAAATTACTGAGTTTTTAGAACCAGGCATGTGGCGCTTGCTTCAAACCATACAATGATTTCCTTAACTTAAGAACATAGTTAGGAAATCGATTGTCAATAAACCCTTGGGGTTGAGCCATGTAAATAGTTTAATGAAGATCACCATGGAGAAAAGCCTTGCTAACATTAAGTTATTTAAGAGTCCACCCGCTAGAGACTGTAAGTGAAAGAATTATACAGATAGTTATAGGTTTAACAACATGATTGAAAGTATCATTGTAGTCTAGACCATGTTCATGCATATAACCCTTAATAACCAAGCAAGCCTTATAACGATTAATACTGCCATCAACATTCCATTTGATTTTTGTAAAACCATCTGTTTCCAACAATATTAGCATGGGAAGGTGGTGGTATAAGCTCCCAGATATTGGTTCAATATAAAGCTTGAAGTTCAACATACATGGCATCTTTCCATTGTTGATGTTTCGTGGCTTGTTTGAATGTTATTGGTTCGGTAGATGGAGGTTCAGGTTGAGTGATTAAAGAAGAAGAGGTTTGGGAAATGTTGGCATAGTGATGAGTTTGGGCTAGGGTAGAGGGATGTAACTGCATAGGGTGATGACTTTGGATATTTGATTCGGGTAGTGAGTTTTGAGTAAGGTTTGAATATAATGGTAAATCAACAAAAAGTTAGATAACATTGAGATTAAAAACAGGTTGATGAGGTTCAAGGTTGTCAGAATTCGAATTAGGGATAGGGCTATTAGATGGAGTAATTAAGGAGCGAGAAGATAAGGATGGGGTAGAGTTAGAGGTAGGGTGGGAGGAGATAGAAGATAAGGTTGAAGTCATAGCTAAACAGGACTGCTTAGAAGGAGTGAATTGAGAGACTGGAATTTGAAGTTGTAACCTTGGTGTGTGGAGGAGTTCAGATTGGATGAGGACGGTTAACTAAAGGAAAAAATTTTTCATTAAATTTAACATGTCTAGCCATATATATTTTACTAGTATCTTTATCAAGCCTAAAAGATGGGGAATATTTGGTTGCTCCCATCTTTGGCAGCAGTTGAAAGTAGAGCTCCTCCAAGGAATGTCTTCAAAACCCAACCTTTAAAACCTATAATTGGCCTACATCCCTTTATAAAACCCTTTCTATGTGCATTGAAACAAATAAAAAAGCCTTTTGATGAGCTATCATCATTAAGGAGGAACTCAATTTTACTTTCTAGATCAACTCTCGTTAGTTCAATTTTATCTTACCTCAGTTTACTATAATGATCCTCAATTGATCCTCTAAGCATCTTAAGAGCTTTCCACTTAGTTCTATGACATTTACAATTATTAACTTGAACACAAAACTTCTCCAGCAAGTCCTCCCCTAAATCTTTAACACACCAATTAGGATTTCTCCTAAACCTATGCACATATTCTTGTGCTATCCAAATAGATGTTGCTTGTCTATTCTTTAATTATCTACTGCATTTATGCTTAGGTATTAGAGTATTGATGGCGAATGTCTTTGTACTATTCATTATACTGCCATAAAAGCCTCCAAGGGCAATTCATAATGCATTTATCCTCTAACTGTCTTATATTGCTCCTCATTATTTGAACATTATGCCCATTGAGAATGCCCACTTTTGGACAACTACCTTGCATTAATGTGCATTCTCAAACCTCATACCAAACACCAATTTTAATGTTTTATGATCACACTTGGGATCATACACAAATTGTCTCTTCCTTAACCCTTTTACATTCTTATCCATATTCTCCTCCTTACTTATACTAAGGGAATTCACATCACCATTAGAATCCCCTTATTTACTCAAGCATTGGTCATTGTCCTTATCATTTTTATCAGCTGCATTAGTGGTACTTAATTTCTGTAGCCCAGAATTGGTAGTGAACTTATCAACCACCTCATCAATAGACATATTTTTTCTGAACTTCACTCTATTTTTTCTAGCCTTGATATATTCTTCATCGTTTGATAGTTCATTTTCCTCTAAACCATCATCCATGTCACTTTCGCTAATAGGTTGATAATTCGAGTATGTCTCAGAGTCATAGTTCTCATCAACCATTTGCTCCAAAGCCCTTGCTACATGAACTACCTCTTTAATAGTTGCCTGTGCTCCAATATTAGCAGTCACCTGTACTGAAACATTCTCTATCTTTAATCTATCTTCAAGGGTTCTTTAATAAGAAATCAATACAAAGGATGAAAACTTCGTAGTAATTGATGAAATGATTTATGAGTTGGGTAAGTACTAAATTGATTAAAGATTTTGGGTTCTTCGGGTTTCTTTAATTTTTTTATGAGTTAGGTAAGTACCAAAACATAAAATGCATCATTTGATTTATGATGGCGGAATTTTGAAATGCATCATTTTAACGTGGCAGAAAAATGTGATATGTGTATTAATAGCCCAAACTTCACTTGACAGGTAAGCACACATTCACCGGATAATTGCTTTGTGGTTCAACTTGCCAAATTATGAAAATATATGTTTTAATGTGCCACTATTAAATTGTCATTATTAAACTGCAAAAAGCACTAAAATAGTCATGAATTTTTTTTTGCAAATAACCCTATTAAAAATTAATATTGTAATTGTAATAGGAATATTGTTTTAACTATTGTATAATTAAACAAAATTTATGAATAAGCAATAGATATTATTTTTCTAAAATAATTTTAAATTTTAAATTAAAAATATATTGTTACATTTTCTAAAAAAATTCATTGAAAAACATTTTTTCTTGGAAACTACCTAAAAAAAATAATATTTTTCAATGGAAAAATTGTATAATTGGTGTTTGAACTTTTCACTTTTTGCTATTTTGGTGGTTGGATTTTTTTTTTTACAATCGAGTCTTTAAACTCCATAAATTTGTTTCAATGAAGTGCTTTTCTCCGGTTAGCGATGGTCTGAATGCTGACTGTGCACTAGTGGAGCCCACTTTATAAAAAACAGCTCGCCGCATCAACATAAATAAGTGAAATGACAAAAATAACCTAAAACAATACAAGTAAAAAAACTAAAATATCCAACTTCAACTTAATGAAAAAAACAATTAAAATTAATAGGGTTTTTACTAATACAATTAAGGGGGAGAAGACGAAAATTAGATGTCAAAAATTCAAATTAAATTATCAATTAAAATCTGAAAAAAGCACACTAAATCATATTATTAGTGTCTACGGCAGCCCTGTTCACCAAAACTATCCCTTCCCTCCTCCACCACCACTTCCTCCATTGTTGTCTCGTCCAAACCTGCTGCCAATTCTGACTATATACCACCACAAACTAATTTTATCTTTTTTTTAACATCCTCTACAATAACGAACAAGCAAGCTATGAAGATGTTCTGTACAAAGGCCTTAATTCTGAAAGGTGAGCAGAAGAAGAATATGGTTGTGAGCACCATCTTTTTCTATCCTGAATGCCTTCGAGGTCAAGTAGTTGTTGCTGATCAAAATAGTTAGGAAACTCTTCCCCTTATGCCCATTCAATAGTTGATGAACCTTGAAGGAATCACTAAACTCATGATTTACTTTTAAGGATAACCAAGAGAATTACATTTTTTTCACAATAGAAGAATATAAAAATGAATTAGAGCATAAAATGCAAGAATAAAAGAATGCATACATGAAGGGATTGCATAGCAATGCATCATAAAATTTCACAATCTACAAGTTGAAAAGAGAAATACATCACCGAGAGGTCTAAAACCATTTTTGTTCAAAATTCAATACAATAACATAACGTATTATGACTTGATCCAAAATGCAACACCTAAAATTCACCCAAAAGGCAAAATTAATTTCTCATAATTAGATTTTTAACCCTGCAATAAAACAGATGCATAAAAATTGCCCAGATACCATTCGCAATTATAAAATTACATGGACCCAATGGATTCTTGGTTTAGGTCTTTTCAGAAAAGCTCCACAACTAAATATCCAAACCAACAATCACTAACTTGCTCCGTGCATTACAATTGCATTAGCTCAAATTTGTGCATCTTTTGTCAAGAAAAAGAAAAATAAAAGAAAACATAATGCGGATTCCTATCATCACCAACAAATGACACCCATTTGCAATGTAAATTCAAATATATGATCAACTTGGCAACAAACCACAATCATTTCGAACAAAGCCATTTAACCAAAAGCAAAAGGGAAGAAGTAGAATCATTAAAGAATAAATAAAGATTTGTTCTTTGCTTGCCTTAATTGAAGAAATGAGTCCAAGAAAATATCTTTGCATTTGTTTCTAAGCATTGCAGATGGAGTTTTCTTGAAAAAAGAAAAAGACAGAAAAAGATTAGATGAGCAAAGGTGGCCGGAGGGTTGTGCTATTGGAGGAGGAGAAAAAGTGTTGCACGAGACAGAGGATAGAGGAGTGAAGCGGATTTCAATTTCTTTTGGAGGGTGAGAAGATGGTGAAAATATCAATTTAGGTTAGCTGAGATGGTGGAGATTTGCTGGAGAATGGAAGAAGGATGGTGTCGTTCAAGTTAGGGTGTCCGGTGGCTACAACATCTGCTCTTTGTTTTTTTTTTTCAAAAGTAAAACACTAGATGCTATGAGGATATTTTAGACATTTACGATGACAATTCAAAAGCGATTCTGATGTGGCAAGATGCATGTTTAAAGATGGGTCCCACAACTGTTGATTGTATACTCCGGCCACCATTAACCGGTCAAAACCACTTAAACGATATAAATTTAATGAGTTTAAACACTCAATCGCAAAAAAAAAATTTTAAAAAAAATAGTCCAACTATCAAAATAGTAAAAATTAAAAAGTTCGAACACCAATTATGCAATTTATCCTTTTTCAATTGATTAAAAATGTATTTTTCAAAAATATTTGCATTTTCTTAGTCATGTAAGTAGAAAATAAATAAGAATACTATAAAATAAGTTTTTTTTAATCAGTCATTAATTTTTTTTACTTTTCTATAAATTTTTAATCTCGTTAATTATTTTTATATGTATTAGAGATAATGCAAAATTTTCAAAACTATATTCATAATACAAATACAAATTTTAATGATCAATGATGACTTATTCCAGTACATTATGAATATGAATTTTAATAAATATTTACATATGCACATTACACTTATTTAACTATATAAGTATTTTGTTTAGATTTGATTATATATAAATAATAAAATTGTTGAATCTTTATTCAAATCTATTTAATTTTAAATTTTAAAATACAAAGCAAAGCTATTTTATTAATTTCAAAACTCTAGAAAACAAATTAAGCTTGTTTTTGTCAAATATATAAAGTATACATATCCCGTTTAGTGTAAAAGTTTTAGGAATAAATGTCAATTGAGCCCCTTAACATTTTGTCCAATATCAAATTAGCCCCTTTATACTTTCTAGGTCCATTTAGCACTAAATCTCCCAATAAAAGTCAAACTAACTCCTATATATTACAGTTACATGCTTATTTTTTGACAGATAAATAAAAGACCCCTTAAACATCTATAAATACCTCTCTTATATTTTAAAAATAATAATAAATTAAAACTAAACAACAACAATAATAATGAGGTATTTATGAATATTAATCTGTAAAATTTTACAACAATAATGAAAAATTTGTGAATATTAATATGTACATTAACAACAACAACAACAATAATGAGGCATTTGTGAAAATTAATTTGTATACTATAAAAAAAAACAACAACCACAAGAACAATAATAATGAGGTATTTGTGAATATTAATTTGTATATTATCAAAAATCAACAACAAAACAACAACAATAATGAGGTGTTTGTGAATATTAATATGTAAAATTTTACAACAACAATAATGAGGTATTTGTGAATATTAATCTATATATGATAAAACAAAAACAACAATAATAATAATGAGGTATTTGTGAATATTAATATGTAAAATTTACAATGAAAATAATGAGTTATTTGTGAATATTACTTAGGTAAATTTACAACCAAAATAATGAGGTATTTTGTGAATATTAATCTGAAAAATTTTCAACAACAATAATGAGGTATTTGTGAATATTAATATGTATACTATCCAAAAACAACAACAACAACAACAATAATGAGGTATTTGTGAGTACTAATCTGTAAAATTTTACAACAATAATAATGAGATATTTGTGAATATTAATCTGTATACTATCGAAAAACAACAATAGCAACGACAATAACAACAACAACAACAACAACAATGAGGTATTTGTGAATGCTAATCTATAAAATTTTAGTTTTTGTTAACTATTTAAAATATTAATGAAGTATTTGTAAATATTTAGAGGACTTTTGTTCATTATCAAAAATAAGAAGTTAAGTGTGATATTTATAGAATAATTTGGCATTCATTGAAAAATTTAACGCTTAATTGACCAAAAAATATAAAAGGGGGTTAATTTATTTGTGGGCGAAAGTTTAAAGGTAAAATTCACTTTTATTCCAAAGGGAAAATGTAAAAAATTAGAACCCACAATTTACCCTAGTTTCACATTGGAAACTTTGATTTTTTTTTTTTGGCTCAAATTGGAACTTCTGTTTTGAAAATTTAGACATATTGGACATTTGCTGAGTACAATCAAGTCATGTAACATTTTTTTAGTGCAATTAAGTCCTATAGATTAATTAAAAAATTAATTTTAATGGATACTAACCAAAAAAATTGATAATATATATATATATATAGCCTAATTATAAAATTTTAAAAGTTTTTAAACTTATACAATAATTTTTAAAAAATTTTCAACCAAGTGATATAAATTTAATAAAATGACCAAATTTATTCGTTCATATAAATAGCGAATTGTTAATTGACCTAAAATTTAATTTTAATGATTGAACAATTTTTTTTTTAATTTTATTCATCAGTTTAAAATTTCAAACCTACACAATAATTTTTAAACTTACACAATAATTGATGAATATTTTTTTTTCAACTATTAAAATCAAATTTTAGGTCAATTATCAATTTAATATTTATATTAACGAATACATTTGGTCATTGTTTTGAAATTTATATCACTTGATTATAAAAATTTTAAAAATTTAAAAAAATTAAAAAAAAAACATTTTATACTTTTAAAATTTTATAATTAGGTTATATATATATATTTCAAAAAAAGTTATTAATTTTATTTGTTGGTATCCATTAAAATTAATTTTTTATTAATCTATAAGATTTAATCGTACTAAAAGAGTTATAGGACTTGATTGTAGTTAGTGAATGTCTAAATTTTCAGAACAGAAGTTTCAATTTGAGCAAAAAAAATTAAAGGGCCTAATGTGAAACTAGAATAAAATATGAGGATCCAATTTGCACCCTTCCCTTATTCCAAAATTTTGCCCTTACTCATACTTCTACAAATAATAGAAGATTGTATGGATGTATAAAAGCAAATGGATAAATGTTATGTAAAACTTATAAACATTTTATTTATGAAGCTGGACAGATAAATGATAACTATGTTTAGAATATTACTTCAAATATTAAATAAGTGATGTGTCCCTTAATTATTTAATATTCTAATAAAATATATTGTTGGAATTGAATTAATCACGGTGCCCCTCGTCATATGGATATAAGTTTCCTAAATGATGTGATGTTAACACGACCACGTTCTTAATAGTGACAATAAAGCATATCCTATTAATGGATCACCCACCAAATAATCGAAACTCTAGAGGTGTTAACTATTTTGGATCCTATGAATCATACAGTATGAGTATAGACTAGGCATTAAATCATAAGCACACTGCCATTGATGAGGCAGTTTTCATCAATAAATACTTCCATCCTCACTGGACATTTCTATACCAATAAATTTTCACCATTAATTATCACAGCCTTATATCAAAGGGTTGTGATGAAGAGCAAGCTTCTTTGAGAACAGCAAGAGGCAAATTTAGATTAGAAAAAGCAAAAGAAATGGAGCTTGGAACCCCCAAAGTTGAAGCAATTCTAAGGGTTTTAGCAATCTTGAGCTTGATATTAACAGCATGTTTACTAGGGTTGGATTCCCAGACAAAGTCTATCTTTTACGTTGAGAAACATGTCACATACAAATACTTGAATATTCTCTTGTAAGTTGTCTTCCTTCCTTGTCTATTGTTTTAGCTAATTACCATGAATTTAAGTTGTTTCAAATTTTTAGAAATTTTACAGGCAGAGTAAATAAATCATCATTTCGTGGCTAGTAAAAGCGAGTTTGAGATCTTGTGCAAGTATTTGGTATGTTTTATAGTAAATATGAATTAATAGTAATGGTGTTTTGCTGATTTGTATTGCATGCAGATGTTTGGTATATGTGGCTGCTGTGGCGGCTGCATATAATCTGCTTCAACTAAGCAGATGTTACTGGTTGGCTTCTTACAAGGGGAACTTAAAGGGCTCTTACAGATGTCTGGCTTGGGGTTGTTACTTGATGGATCAGGTACTTCTCTCCTCCAATTTGTGTTTAGGATGCTCAAAGAATTGTGCAATTACCATGATCTTGGGCTTGAAACTCATTAACTGATCTATGGAATAAAGAATTATTAGACGTATTTAAATTAATTAGAACTATATAAAAATCATAAATAAAATGATTGGAGAACTTTCCAATGATAAAATTACTAAGTCGATTTGAATATGGATATTCCATATTCAACTCAAATTTCTGCAAAATTAATTTTTGTGCTTCACATAGAACTGGGGAATAAAAAGAAATGTTTGTCTTCAGATTGCAGTATACATTACATTTGCTGCAACCTCAGCGGGGCTTGAGCAATCGGTTCTGGTAGTGACTGGGGCAGAAGCATTTCAGTGGATGAAGTGGTGCAACAGATTCACCAGATTTTGCGTCCAAGTTGGTGGTGCTTTGCTTTGTGGCTACGCAGCATGTATCTTGATGGCTTTTATATCCTCCATTTCAGCTTTCAATTTGTTTAGGCTCTATTCTCCTAAACATTTTCTGCTCTTAAAGACCAACTCTTAATTATGGTCTGTCCACTGGCTCTTCATAAACAAACTTGTACTGACTGACTTATGTTGTTTTTACCTTTTTTCGTTCTTTTTTTTTTAAAAAAAAAAAACAATAAAGAGGTGAAATGGCCTAATTCAGTAATGGACTGTATCATAAATGAAGTAGTACTTTCTTAAAATTATGTAAAAATAATTCCATAATTTCAACAAGGTCAAGATGTAAACTTAATCCTTTTCAACCTTCAAGTTTATGGAAAATTACTGTAAACATGTTTTAATCCACAAAAAGATGTGATAACTGTAAGCATTGTTTTTCTTTTTTTTCGGCCTTTTTAATTAGTGTTCCAAGGAGTGCTGCTCACTTCTATAGTAATTAAATTAAACAAATTAAATTACATTGAATAAAAGCTTAAGAAAAAAATATCTGATATGAATTTTTAAACTTAAAAAAATAAAAAGAAAGAAGAGAAAATGAAAAGATCCTGGAGATTGTTGGACTTTAATAAATAAAATTAAAGAGTTTGAGCTTTAGTAGGGAAAAAAACAAGTTTAGTGGCTTAAAAATATATTTTTTTAATTTTTTGAATATTTTCTAATAAAATTAAAACAACGTGAAGAATGATTTGATTATAATAAAACTGAAAGTTGAAGGACCTAACTGTAGAAAATAAAGTTTAGAAGTTCAATTACAAAAAAAATTTAAGAAAGTAAAAGGCAAGAGCCCATAAAAGAAGTCTTAATTTTTTCAAAAAAGCAACTTTTTTTAAAAATATTTTGCCTACAAAACTATACGAGATTCAAGGCCAACATATGCATTCAGCCATATAAAAATCACTTTTAGAGAGTGTTAAGTTTGTAACATGAATTTAATGGAAATTTGCTGACTTTGTGATTTTGAATCGTTGTATGATCATACTCGAAACTGTGTTGAGATATGTGTTTTTATCTAATAAGCAGCACGGGCATGTTGATGCCCATGATGGATTATGCTATTCTGTCCACAAAGAGACACTTGTTGTAGGCTGTGTCAGAATTTGCCATTTTGTCTAGTGATAAGCACGGTCCGAAGCATTGGCATGTTGTAGATCATTTTATGAAAGGTGTTTGAATCTTAAAAGAGCACACGGGTCGTGACACAGCTGTGTGACGCAAAATATGGTTGACCTCAATATAAATACCTATTTCTAGGATTTGACATATGACGATCTCTTTATTTTTAGGTTGTAGTGTTTACAGTAGCCATTGGAGGAAAAGGATCCTTATCCACCAATGTCGTTTCCTTTTTCTCATGGAACTTCAAGACTCCCTTGTTAATTCTATCGTGCACCACATTTCTAAAATCCCAACAAATATTAGTCAAATGATTATAGGAATCATGGTACTTACAGTAGTCTTTGCCTTTGAGTTCCTCCTTTGTTGGGGCTTTGTAGCTTTCAAAAAAGGTAATAAACTTTTCCTTCACCAGAAAATTAAAAATCTCTTCAGTTTTGGATGCCTCAAATATGTATTGTTGTTGGACACTTGTGGCATGAGTTTTCTTCCACAGGTCAAGCATCTTCCTTACAAGCATGGGATAGACATAGAAATTAAACCTTGAGTAGTGAGATTTGCCACAGCAACCTCATGATTGTGTACTTCCTGGAAATAAGACCTCATAATAGGCTTTCTCCTTTGGTTTTCCTTACGAAAAAGTTCCTCATATTCCACCACCTTTGCTGACAGTTCGTAGAAATTCCTGAACTCCATTTTCTAGAACTTCTTTATAAGTTCTATGTCCAAGCCCCTTTGAGCCATCTTCACATACTCAATCTCTGGAAGAATTATCTTGCAATGGTTCCTCATCTTCTTAAACTGAGCAATGAACTAATTTGTATTCTCCCTAGGTCTCTATGTCATTCTTGACAATTCTACCACACAAATGAAAAATAAGTGTGGAATGCTCTCTCCATTTCTTACTATGTAAAAATAGAATTCCTTTGGTAGTGTTGTATACCAAGTGAAAATAGAACCAGTCAGTGAATTAGAGAATAATCTCAATTTAAAATTGTAGTAATTTTCATAATTTGCTAATTCACCACACTATATGGTGAACTTAGCAACATGCTTCAGGATAGACTTTCTATTTCACAAAAAAACTAAGCGAACTCTGCCTACTTCACCAAAAAATAGTGAACTCTGGTATCTTATAACCCCTAAGATAGGGATTATCATGGTCTATTGCTTCTAGATATCGCTTATGAAACTTTGGTCAGCCAATATGCCTTAAGCTAGGACCGTATAATTCATGTGCCACTTCTCTTACAATATTCATATCAACTTGGACTTAATTCATAGGAACATATGGTTAGGGTAACTATTGGATCCCTCTAGCTCCTCCTAATGCCATGCCCCTTGAGTTCTCCTTTGGTGTTATAGAAATCTCCTCCCTTCTGTGCGGAGGTGTGTATTTCTCTTTCTTCTCTAGATTGACTTGAATCGGGGGTGGGAATCACCTGCCTGCTGAGATAAAAATCTAGAGGATTGCCCTCCTAGTCCCTTAGGCTATTTGCTAGCCTTGGGAAGAGTCTCAACACTTGTACTCTTAGCACTTTGCTGGATCACACTAGTAGTCTATTGAAGATAATGATCCAGTTTTTGAGAAAATACTTTCTAACCTCCCTTTAGAGTTTTTTCCATCAATTCCAAGAACCTAGATTATGACACCTTCTATGACTCTATGATTGAGATTATATCTCTAGGAACTTGTTTTGTATCTCCTTCTACTCCTGACGAAAACTCTCAAGAAGTTTTCTAGAATCACTTGAAAGTTCTATTTCTAAAGTTTCCCCAATAACAAAACCTGTTGGGATTTGAGCATTTTCTGTCACTTGCTGTTGAATCTGTTTCTCAAAGTTGTCCACCGTACAGGGAACAAAGCCTTTTGGCCTTACTGTTGTAGGCACCTCCTCTTGGCCATGGGACCCATCATTGTCTTTCTCTATAAAACTCCTAGTTCGTGGCATTTTCAGCAGTGTCCATTGAGTTTGTCAAAATTTGTTTGCCTTTAACCGTTAGACTGTAAGGTACACCAACCAAGAACTTCAAACTTCCAAAAACTGATTTTGTGTAGCTAAAAGACGTAAAGCTACTAGGTTCTCAAATTAGCTGTTGTAAATTAACTAAATTTAACATTGAAAATGCTGGATTGATAACAAAGTAGAGATTTCATTGAAAAGAAAAGAGAAATTGACTACAAATGAAGTCTACAATAAGAACATTCATTGAAATTGAAAAGAAAAAAAGTTGAGTTGATTGTTGTTAGTATCTGAATTGTGTTAGTTGTTGAGAGTGGAAATTCTCTTTTCTTTTTTCAGAGCCTCTTTTATCTCTTTCTTCTTCTATACTTTTTTCCATGTTCCCCACTCCCTGTTGACTTATATTTTTCCAATAATTGTCAAATTAATTAATTAATTAATCAATCAATTAATTAATTTGGATAATGGACTTTATCAAACTCTCTGGATTTGGCATAAACAGAAGGAATAGAATTCATACACTTTACATTATAGTTATCTTTCCTGTGGAGCACTTCTTGAACGTCTAGTGCATGATTGACAAACCATGGTGAATTTTTATTAGCAAAAAGGCTCAGTTGAATATGTTCTGTTAAAATTTTGTCTCATTAAATTTGTAGCAAACATGATCTTTGTTTCTATTTTTAATTGAATCAAAAGAATCATATTCATATTATTGAGTTTATTGGTCGTAGCTTCCAACAAATAATGTGCATGGTGCACTTTCTTGAAAATTACTCTGCATGTTTCTTCTTGTTCTTATGGTTTGGATATGAAATTAGAAGGTGAAGAAATGAGAAAAGAAGAAATACTATAAAAATGAAAAGAAAAGAAAATATCATGTTACATGAAACACGCAAAAGTTATTTTTGAAAAAAAAACCGTAATTATGATTTTTTGGTCCAAATCTAGTGTACAATGTAATTTTTTCATTACAAGGTGAAGAAATGGGAAAAAAAGAAATACTGTAAAAATTGATAAATAGTCTTTTATGATTGATTTTACAAAAATACTTTAAACTAACTAAAAATAATAATAGTTTATAAAATATGATGGTAATTATTTTCGTAATTGTGAAAGAATATCAACTTTATAAAACATGTTGCTTATGCAAAAATACCAATGAATAAAATTATATAGGTAATTTACTATTACCCCATTAGAATTGGTCAAAATAACTAGTCCGTTCTTACATTTTTAAAAGTCAATTAAATACCCTTTAAGATTTGACTCTGTTAACTATTTGCCCCTTTTGTTAGAAAAATTTATAAATATTTTATTAGTCAAAAGAATAAATAGTGGTCAAAAGTGTTAATAATTATAAAATTCACAAATTACCCTTAATTGATTAAGAATTTAGACTGATAAACATAAATTTAATAGTTCAATGACTAAAATGTAAATTTGATTATAAGAAACTATCATTTTAACTCCTTGAACTATCATCCCCTTCTCATCCATACCCTCTCCTTCACCCACTCATCCAAAAACACCATGAATCCTATGAAAATCAACACCACCACCACCACCACCTGTCACCGACCACCACTACCACCACCACCATCTGCCACCGAAGACCACCACCATAACCACCTGCCACCGAAGAAGACTACCAAATCAATAAATCAACATTTATTCAAATCAACAAATCAACACCATCACCATTTTTCCCCCATTTCCATTCAGCTCAAAGCAATTCCAACAGAAATTGCAGTACTACAGCAATGAAACCCAAAAATTTGAAAAACAACTCCATCTTCTTACCACCACTGTCGCCCTACCACCGTCGCACCACCACCATTGCCCTACCATCACCACTGCCACAAATCAAATGTCATTCAAAATCAAACCCAATTCATTCAAAATTTCTCTTGTAATTTCAACCAAACCCAACAAAAAACCACAACTTTCAGCAATAAATCCCAAAAATTAAAAACCACCGTCAACCACTGCCTGCAGCTCGTCTTCTTGTCTTCTTCGTCAAGCAGCAGATGGGTTCGGTTGATGATCAAGTCTCTATCCATCGTCTCTGTCGTAGTGGTTGGGTTTTGGGATGAAAAGTTAATAAAGTGAGGCAAGGGCGGGGGTCAGGCGAGGGCGATGTCAGGTAAAGGAGAGGAGCTGTGGTTTCCACTTTTTCCTTTAGTGTAATAATATTGATTTTGTTTAAAAATTATTTGATTTACTAGTTAAATAAATTTTTTTAAAAAAATATTGAGTAACTAATTTTATTAATTATCAATTATTGGTGTCTTTTAATTATTTTTTTATAATTATTGTTGATAAAATAAATAAAAATAACAATATGAATAATATGTCAAAAAAATAAAATAAAAAAAATAATTTACAATTGTCAATTGTTGTTTAAAAATTTATTAATTATTGAAAAATTTATTAATTTGTTTTTGTTGATAAAATAAATAAAAACATCAATAATATGTCAAAAAAAGTGAATAACTCTTGGTACAAATTAAAAAGACCTATAAGGGTAAATAAGTTAGACTTGTAAGGGTAAATAAGTCTTTTTATATTAACTAACGGTGATTTTTGACAGTAAGGGGCAAATAATATATAGTATAAAATCTCAATAGATATTTAATTGACTTTTAAAAATGCAGAGATGAACTAGTTATTTTGACCAAACCTCCGGGGGGCGATAGTAAATTACCCAAATTATATTCATACATCATTTCAAAAAAAAATTATATTCATACATTGTAAAAATATTCTTTGCATTTATACAAAAAAAAAATTATAAAAATTTAAATATAGTTTATTTTTCTTAAACCAATAACTTAATAAAATAATCAAATTAACAAAAAATTATTGATTTTCATGCTTACCAAAAATGCTATTTTACAAAAAAAAAATTATATTTTCATAATCTAAAATAAATTTCAGTATATTTTAAAAAATAAATTTCAGTAAATAAAATTATTTTATTTTAAAATAAAATCACGATAAAAAACCTACTAAGTATTGTACTCTAAAGAATAAAAATTAATAAATAAAATATTAAAGATAATAAGTTAAAGTAATTATTTAGAAATTAAAAAGGATTAAAATATAATTTTTCAAAGATTAAAATGACTTAAGTTTTAAGTTTTTAAAGCGATCAAACATGTTTTTAAAATGTGAGACTGTAGCGGCGGGGTTTAGCGCGCGCTCAAGTTTATTGCAACCGCGACATTGTTTGAGCTCAGGGCTTTAAGGAACATACTAACCATTGTCACAAAGACATGACGTGGAGATGAGGAGTCACCACCCAGGGTAATAACTGAGACAAATTGAAAGTGGTGGTAACTCGATTCTCTAATACAAGCTAGCATCACAACCAGGAGTTCTGGATACGGAATACCAACTTCTTTTAGTCTTGTGTTCATTTATAATTACTATGAATTACTATCTTATTCCCTAATTACATGCAATT
>CATIWM010656960.1:0-20854 GCA_949671775.1 Mallotus repandus
TGTTACTTTTTGTTTCTTTTTTTTCAGTGTTGTTGCTTTTTATTTTCAGTATTGTTGCTTTTTGTTGCTTATTGTTAATTTTTATTTTTCAATGTTTTTGCTTGTTGTTGCTTTTGTTGTTTTTGAATTTTTTTTTTTTGATTTTTTTAAAAAATTTTGGTAGCTTATGTATTTTTTTTTCAATTTTTTGTTTAGAATTTGCAGTCACTCAATTAGTTTTAACATCCTCTTTCCTTTGTGTGAACTATGAAATGCAGATATTGAGCTATGAATGAGCTGGAATGCTTAGAAGATATCTGGTTGATGCTACTGATAGAAATACTTTTACATGAATAATTTTCTCAATGGACAGTGGTACTTGCACCTGGAAATGAAAGAGAGACAACATTGGAGAGCTGAAGAGGAGTCATTGTTACGTGCATATGTTAAACATTATGTAACAACACTGAAAAAAATATTGAGCAAAAAATAAAATAAAAAAATGTTGAGAAAAAAAATGTTTAGAGTACTTTAGAAATAGAAAATACGTTGAGCATAAAAAAACATTGAGAAAAAAATATTGAGTAAAAAAAATATTTATAAAAAAATAGTACCTTAAAAATAGAAAAAAAATTAGGAAAAAATGTTGAAAAAAAATGAAAAAAGTAGAAAAAATACAAGGATCAAATTTGATTAAAAAAAATAGAAGGATCTAATTGGTGATTTAATTAGTCAAACAGCTTATACAAGAGTCAAAAAGCTTCTAGAAGAGTTATGGTCTAGATTTGAAAAAAAAACTTTCTCAAAGCTATTTTTAAAAATACTTTTAGTCAATGTGGCTTTTGATATTATTTTTGATTTTTTTTGGCTATTTATGAAAAAATTCCATAATTCAATTCATACTTATGCTAATAATAGACTTTTACTTTAAACTTAATAAATATTATAAATTTTAAATATATAAATAATTAGTAAATTGAGTTAATTTATAAATAGATTTTATTTTAAAATCACCAAAAATATTAAATATATAGGTAACAGATAAAATGATTAATTTAAAAAAAAATTATGATTAAAATTTTATTTATGAATTACTTTTATTTTTTTTATTATTTAGTTATAAAACTAAAAATTAGATGATAAAGATTACCCATTTTAATTTTAAATCAAACATATTAATTGCAAACCAAATATATATATATATATTACCATTTGAAATTATTTAACTAGAAAATTCACTACAAATATCAAATTTAAAAAAATTAATCTATATTTATCTTTTGTATGTTTATTATAAACATAACATTGCAACTCATAAATAATTAAGAAAAAAAATTTCTCTTCTTCTATATCTCATATTTATTTTATTGTTTTTATTTTAATTTTGAAGCAAATTACATTAGCCTCCTTGAGGTTAGACTTAATTTACATTTCAAAACCTCCTGTTTCAAAATCAAATATTCACCTCCCTATTGTTTTATATACCAACATTTAAAGACTTTTGTTAGCTTTTTTGTAAAAAATGACCATTATGTCATTGTTTTAACATATGTTTTTTGTAACCTTATTACATCTAATCTCTAGTATTTACCTTTCTCCAATTTTTATATTTTTTAAAAATTTTAAAAAGTTCAAATTTTATTTGTAGATCTAAAAATTATTAATTATTAATTCTTTTTAATTTTTCTAGATCTAAAAATTTTTATTTTTAATTTTTAAAATAATTTTTTTTGTATAGAAAAATTTTAATTCTTTTTATTAAATATATATGGATTGATTATAAAATTTTTAGATCTATAAAAATTATTTTTAACTTTTTAAAATTTTTTAAGAAATATTAAAAAATAATTTTTATAAACTAAAAAATTTTAAAAAAATTATGAATGTATATTTTAAAAGTAATTTCATCAATTCTCATTGTTATTCAAATATAAACTTTGGGTTAAATGCTAGAGATTATATGAAATGAGGTTAGAGAAGACACATGTTAAAATAAGGGCATAATATCATTTTTTACAAAAAAAATTAACAAAAGTCCTTAAGTATTGGTACATAAAATAATAGGGAGGTGAATATTCGATTTTGAAACAAGAGGTTTTGAAATATAAATTAAGTCTAACCTCAGAAAAATTAATGTAATTTGCTCTTAATTATTTTATATCTCATATTTATTATATTATTTTTATTTTTAATTTATTTACATTATAAATAATAATAAATATAAATTTTATAATAATATTCAAAATAGAATTTTTTTCACTGATTAGTTATATTTATTATTTATTCATTTTATATTTATTTTTACTTTTTTAATTTTATTTTTTAACTTTTAATTCTTTATAGTATTTATATTCTAAATATATCTATTCAATATTATCATTATATTACATGTTTAATAATAATACGGATCACATACAACACATGTAAAAAAAAAAAACTAGTCATACATACTAAACACGTATCTTTTAACTTTTTTTTTTGGCCAATAAGTATCTTTTGATTTGGTTGAATGCATTGTTTTAACTCTGAATTATATATAATTAACTTTTTACATTCTTCAAAAAACTGACGTTTATTTTTCTCTTCAATGAAGTCCTTTTTTCTCTTCAAAAAACTTTTAACATTCTTCCATTTTTATTTAATTTTAAAATTTTTATTTTGAACTCTTTTCACTTTTAAATTTATATTTTTTTTAATTTTATTTAACTTATATAATATAAAAATAGGTAAGCACCTAATTTCAAATGATTTTAAACATATAAAATACTAAAAGTAATTAAAAATTACTATAAAATTATTTGGAAAATTACTTTCAGTAATATTATCGCTTTTAATTAAATATTATTTTAATCCATATAATTTAATTTTTCTTCTTCATATTAATATTAATTTATTGAAATTAAATACATTTAAGATAAAAATTTAAAACTTAAATAAAAGTAATAAAATTTAAAATTAAAAAATTAATCATGTAAAATTCAGGAGTAAAACTATGCATTTAACCTTTTAAATTTACTCCTCCCAAGTCATACAATGTTGATCTAGGTATCCACCATCTTTATTCCTTTGTTTTTTTTATCTTTAATCTTTATTTTTTTCAATTACCTTAAAAACTTAAAGATACTCTTTTAGATAAATATTATTATTATTATTACCATTTAAAAATAATTTTAACATTTTTTGAGGTAAAAAATAATTTTGAAATATTAATTAAACAATAAAATAGGAAAAAATATCAAGAATATTTTACAAATTTTCCTTTGCATTAAGATCCAATTTTATTCCATCTATATAAAATATCAATTTTATTCCATCTATATAAAATATCAATTTTATTCCATCATTGTTACATCTTGATAAAATCAACAACTCAACTCTTTTCAGCAGCCTGCCATATCTATATATCTTCCAAATTCACAGAAAATCGTGTCTCAGCTAATTGTTTCCCAGTTCAGACCAAAAAAAAAAAAAAAAAATCTTGTTTATGTGTTCCATGGTTAATGGAGTTATTATATGCACATAAAGCTTAGATCCCAGAGCTAACTTGTTTGGTGTCTCCTTCCAAATTCAAATATCTGGGCCCCATTGCAAGTTGAAAAAGGTTGCAGCTTTACTCCAAAAAAAGCTTCATTAATGCCCCCACTTCCAGACATGGAAAAGATTAACAATCAGCTTTTTCCTTTTTATTTTTTTTTTCCTCTCCCAAATTCTCCATTTCTCATTTCATTTGTGTAGGTGTGTGTATACATATTGCCTGCTTTTCCACGGCATGGACCCAAATGGCCAATACCCTTTTCTGACCGTTTGAAATTTAAATTCAAATTCACAGGAAAGAGCTCAACATAATACAAACAAAGTAACTAACAACTTTGTTATAGTTTTTGCATAATAATAATACAACGAAGAACATAGAGAACAAGACCAAAGGAAAAGTTCAAAGTTTAGGAAGATTTTGTTGAAGTTGCTTAAAGAAAAGTAAAAATATTCATGGGGGAACCAACTTGTCTCATGCAACAACAACCTTTCTCTTATGCTGCTGGCCTTCCTAGTCAGTCCAATGAGGTCTGTTATGTACATTCAGTTCTTTGTTTCTTGTTTTCCATTGTTTTCTTTTGTCTTTCTAGCTATCATATCACTTCAACACCATGGGTCTTTTGATTTTTGCCTGTTTTGATTGTCTGGAGTTGCTGAAGTTTCTTACTTTTTACTAAGTTGTGGTGTGTGCTGCTGTGTTAGCATCACCATAATCGCTTGCACTTCTTCTCCAACTGGTAATTTGGAGATATAATTTAATGACGTTAATTGACCCTCAAGGACTAACTATATGAAACAGGGCAACCCGATTCATACTCTTGGGCAGTCGATCTCTTTTGGAAAGTTCATGTCAGAGTCTTTAGCTTGGGAGAAATGGTCGTCTTTCTCTCATAACAGATATGTTGAAGAAGCTGAGAGATTCTCTCGCCCTGGTTCAGTTGCTCAAAAGAAAGCTTTCTTTGAAGCACATTACAAGAATCTTGCTGCAAGAAAGGCTGCAGCTTTGCTTGAGCAAGCAAATAATGCTGCTGCAAACAAAGAGCCTGAACTTGAGCATGAAAGTGGAGTTCAAGATAGCATGACCAAGTTAGTTTCAGAAAATGCGATCACAAACTCCGGTTTGGATCTTGCTAAACCTGGGGCAGAGTTTGTTTCTGATGACAATGGATGTAATTTAGATGTTGAAATCCAAAATTCTGAAACTAGTAAGGTGGATGAAGTTGTTCCATTAACAGACAACCAAGCCGTTGCAGAAGATTGTGTAAAGGTTGAATATTTAACCCAGGATACTGTTGTTGATAAGGTTGAATCTTTCACCCAGAAAACTGTTGGTGATAAGAAGGAAGATGTTATAGAAACTGAGCTTAGTGGAAGGAAATTAATGGAGAAACCTTTGTTAAAGGTACTAGCAACATGTCAGTGATTTTTGCTGGAGGAAAAAAATTAAAATTCATTAATCGGCTAAATATATTGCCATTTTTGCAGGATTTCTTCTCCACGGGGGAGGAGGATTCAGTGTCAATGAGCAAGAAGAAGCCAGTGGTTTCTTCCTCAAAGACATCGGCTTGTGGTAGAGCATCAAAGCTGCCATGTTCACCAGCTAAACCTTCAGCACCATGTCGCACCAGAAAAGAACACAATGCCACTCCAGTAAGCAAAAAGCCTGCAATAGACTCTATGGATAGAAAGAAAGCAACTCCCAAGTCGATACACAAGTCGATAAATTTCACTCCTGTCAAGGAACTTAACAGAATAACTTCAACAATCATCAGGAAAATAGATAATGCTAGAGTCAGTTCCAATGCTAAGGCATCAAAAGATTGCCCAACACCTCTAAAGACTCCAACAATGGTGCATATTTCTCCTCCATGATGATTGATTACTGGTTATTTGCTTCCAACTGTATAACTATTAATCATGCATACTAAAAAGTGATTGATTTTAAACTGCAGGTATCTGGGCTTAGAGAATCTAAGCATCCTCTAGCCACCCCTCAGACAGAAAACAGAAGGTATGCAATTTTATCAAATTTAATCAAGAATGTAAATTGATTCCATTTTCTAATTTTCTGGCCAGTTATACATTTGTGATTTTTCAAATTGCAGGGCAAAAACACCTCTTCATCCCTCAGCATCTGCAAGCAAAACAGTTCGGTCAAAGTGGCATTTCCTGCCAACAGAGTAATAATGCGTTTCACATATATAAAGATTGTTTTTAAGTTACAATGAGATATCTCTTGCATATCATCATTTCTTTGAACCATGGAAGATTGCACTATTAGTTCTTAGCTACACTATGTAACTAAAATTTAGAAACATTAAGTCAGCAAAATTCCATAGATCATATGAATACCTCCCAGTTGCATGTGAAAATTTCTTCTGATAATTGTTTTTTCATGCCAGTTGCTCAAAGTTTATAAGTGCCTGCAGAAACAAAACTCAATCTCCAAGTTTATCAACACCTTTCAGCCTCAGGACTGAAGAAAGGGCTGCAAGAAGAAAGAAGGTAAGTAGTGCATTTATATTTTGTTTTCCTTAAATAAAGAAAGAAAAAAAAGAACTATGTTCATAGCCTACCATATATGGTGTCATATGATTCTTGTATTTCTCATGTTCTACCATTTGCTTCTTCTACTTTCAGAGGCTTGAAGAGAAATTCAATGCCAACCATGCAGAAAATATTCAGTTGCAAGCAACACTCAAGGTAAATATTGGCTGTCAAACTTCCTTTGTGAGGTTGCTGCTAGCAATTCTTAATAATCCTAGTTTATTAGTTTATCTCTCAACGTGTGATGCCAAAGACAATTGAAATTCAGCTCTCTTATGAGAGCTAACACACCTCAAGCCAATACTTGGTCCCAAGTATTTCATAGCTAAGGTTCTTGTAAGATTAATTATTACTACTTTGAGCAGGAGAAGGCAGAATCAGAAATTAAAAAATTGCGCCAAAGCCTTTGCTTCAAGGCTAGGCCACTGCCTAGTTTTTATAAAGAAAGGAGAGCAACAAAAAATCAGATGGAAAAGGTATCTGCTGGATGTTGATAAGAACAGAGTTTCCATCTTCCCCAGTAAGACTCAATTTTTATTTCTTCTGTTTCTCCTGTCATGCTCATAGGTTCCATTGACACAACCTGAATCACCGATCCCTGGAGGGACACCCATTCACAGCATGGTATTGAACATCTCTCAGCATTCTCAGAGGTCTTCAATCAAGAACAACAGCAATAAACAAATCATGGGAAAGAAAAGTGACAACCCTCGTTCTCTAGCTTCACGACTCAGAGAAATTACTCGTGAGAACACTTCTCCGAATATTCAGCACAATTGAGGGACATAAACTGCTAGAGTTTTAATCTTGGAAGCTTTTGGAAATGCTCAAGAGGCCATTGACATGCCAAAATCACTCTTGTAACCACTATTTGACAAAAAGGTAGGATAGGAGTGTAAAGCTAATTTGTACCTTAGACATGGACTGGATAAATGTAACAACTGGATTTGCAGAAGAAATACACGCTAGCAATCAGCCTCTGAATCCATCATTATATCAAGCAACTAAGCAATTACAAGTCCTCCATTAAACATATTCCAAACTATAGCCAAGAAATACCTGAACTGAAAATTTTTCTGATCAGTGAAGAGCTAGCTCAATTCAGCAATTGATTGTTCTCATCCATAATCCAGCAAAATTTGAGAGGAAATGCAGCAAGCACAACCAATTACCTATCTACTAAAATTGAAACTGAGATCGGATTGAGATTAACCAAAACTGAAGAATTTATTATTCTCTCATGCTTCATAATACAGATATTAATTATTCAGGAGGTATTTTGATATTATAATACTTATTCAGGATAGTGTACAGTAATAATATGACTTCAATCAAGCTGATCTTTATCTGCACAAGTTTTCTTGATATCAGCATGCAGTAGACATAAGCAATTAAGAGGACTAGGTCAGAGATCTTATTACCGCCCATTGTCAAGCAATTGCGGCTGCTTATAATGCAGATAAAATCTCAGACCCTTGCATCCCTAGTCCACCTCTTCAAGATGTACTGGCTTGGAAGCAACTTAATGTTCCTAAAGTCAAGAACCTTCAATGCATGACTACATAAAACTCCCATGAACTCGAATTTCATACAATGACATGCGACTGTCTCTTCTGATGAGCTGAAAGTAACTCTATACTCTTGTTGTTGACCATATATGCTCACTTTGTACTCAACCAATGATCCACAGTTAGAGCACTGGTTAATGAGAATATTCAAAGAAGTTTCATATTCTTGCTGGAACAATTCAAATATCTTTGGAGTGTATGTGTCTCTTGCTTGTTTCAAGAGAATTACATCTGCCATTAGTCTTGGCAACCGCTGACTCATATCATAATTAGCTTCCAATTCCTTGTAGTGCCAATCATTCAACATCTTCCCAAGATGCTTAAAGAATGAAAGGACATCCAAGTCAAACTTCAGATATTTCCTCAAGCTTCCAATAAAACCTTCACGAAGAAGCACACTTCTAATGTCTGCAGAGAAAATGTGTCTTCCATATGCTACAGCCCATTTCTCCTTTTCTTTAAACATCTCATGCAACCATTCATTTTCCCACAGACCATATGCATCCAACATCCTATTCCATGCATCCATGAAAGTCTCATGCTCCTCATGCTCAAAAAAGCAACTGCTTAAATCAGTTATAAATGAATCTGAGCCTGCAAACAAGTGGTTCAGCTGTTTCAGTGCATGTTGGTACCTGTGCCATACACATATTCGCTGATGTGTCTCAGGTAACACTATACCAACTGCTTCAGCAATTACAGCATCTTGATCGACGAGGATTGTCTTAGGCTTATGTCCAGATGTTGCTTCTAAAAAAGTTTGGAAAAGCCACTTGTAAGATTCAACAGTTTCATCATATAAGAAGGCAGCACTGAAGACTACCATTTGCTTATGATGATTCACCCCAATGAATGCCACAAATGGCCGGCAATCTTTATACAGTCTGTGGGTTGTATCAAAGCAAACCACGTCACCAAAGTCGCTATAATCCACCAACATTTTTTCATCAGCCCATAATATGTTGGTTATCTGATTGTCAGCATCAAGTTGCATAGAATAGAAGAAAGAAGGGTCTTTTAGTTGCTTACTTCGAAAATATTGCTTCATCCTTTCTGCTTCTCCCTCTTTAATATCTTTCATTCGTTTGAAAGGCAGTTTAGTATTATAATTGATAGGTTGATATCCATGGCCATCATGATCTCCTTCTACGTCACATAATAACTGAGAACCCGATTTCACGTGCATTGTAGAACCATCTACTCCATCACCTTCAACTTGAGCTGTAGCTAATCTCTTTTGCGAACGTAATGTGCGGACCTTGCATGCAGCAACAAGCTCATGATTGTGCTTTTCTTCAAAATGTGTAACACGATATTTACCATCTGGTTGACGAGAAATTACGAGTTGAGCTGTGCATCCAATTCTTGTTTCCTTACGAGGTCTCTTCACATTCAAATCTCGCTTGTCTTTCTGCCGAAAACCTTCTCTAAAGCAAGTAAACCTTCTAGATGCAACAGCACCATCTATTTTACTTCTGTTCACATAATCTTTTCGAACACTAAAACCAACTCGCACAGCATATGCATTGTAAAATTCATATGCATGATCTTCCGAGTCAAAACCCATTCCAAGTTTTGGTGCAGTATCCATTGTAGATCCTTTAGCCAAGTCAGCTTCAACTGCTTGGGCAAAAGTCAATCTCTTTTGTGATGGTAACATATGAGTTGTAGATGGAGTTACAAACTCATGATTGTGTTGTGTTTCAAAACGGGTGACCCGGAACTTCCCATTGGGTTGCCGTGCAATGGTCATATGAGCCAAGCAACCAGTTCTTGTTTCATGACGGGGTTTCCTCAAATTTGCATTATGATTGATGGGACGATAACCTTGTCTATAACAAGTGTACCTTCTGGATACTACATCACCATTTATCCTACTTTTATTTACAAAATCTTTCCTAATGCTAAAACCTTCTAGAACAGCATACCTACTGTAACATTTATATGCATCATCTTCGGTGTCAAACTCTACACCGACTTTAGGCACAACATATGCTTCTTCACCATCTCTTAGATCAACATCAGCCACCAGGACCTCACCAAGGGGAACATCTGGGCTCTGAGATTCCAGCTCATCTTCAATTTGTCTCTCACACATGTTAACAGGGGATGATTTGGGACTGTAAGAGTTGCCAACTTCCTTTCCACACCTATCATTAGGAAAACTCGCTTCAGGACTCAGGGAATCATGCTCACTCTCAGCAACATCTAAACCTTTTTTAACCTCTGAGCCTTGATGATCCTGCTCCACAGCTATTTCCACTGCAGGTGCGGCTTGGAGTTTATCCTCTAGTATCTTTTTCTGTACGTAACTTGACGTATCAGGTTCATCATTCTCCATTGATCTTTATTACATCTTCAAAAGAAAAAGAAAACAAACAGAAAAAAATCAGCAAGAACATAAAGGATCAACCATAAAAACAAAAACTTATGCAAAATTCAAAATTTTTATACAGTAGAAAAACTGAAGCACATCAAGTAATCACAAGAACAGAGGATTAAATGAAAGCTCAATAATTAAAAAGAAAAATGCCAAAATTTACAAGTGAAGAACAGAAGAGATTATCCCAAAACAAGCTTTAAAATCAAATCAGAGTATAAAACCAATACAAATGCTTAACTTGAAGCAAACCCAATTCAGTAAACTTGAAATTCAACACAAAAATGATAAGTATGAGTGCCAAATTGAACACTTACATAGTAGAAGTTTCAATCTTTATCACTAAAAATGCAGCAGGGGATCAATAAGAAGCAGAGAGATACTCTGGGTAGTGCAGTGATGCAAAATTGTGATGGAGCAGCAAACCCAATTCAGTAAACATAAAATGTAACACAAAGGAAAAAGTGCCGAATCAAACACTTACATGACGAAAGTTTCAATCTTTATCACTGAAAATGTGTCGTGAGATGAAGAAGAAGCAGAGAGAAAAGCAGGGCGCAATGCAGGGAAGCAAAATTTTGCTGCAGCAGCGAGTAACTAAGGAACTGGGGGATTTGTATTTTTTTTTTTTTGGTGGAGAATTGGCGGGTAATGCTTAATCGGAAGAATTGTAGGGTTTCTGATCGGCTGTTCGGTTACACTTACACAGAGGGGAAAAAAAAGAAAAATAAAAAAAAGAAAAAGGGTCACTTGGACCAAAACGAACGGCGTTTTCTTATTGCTGAGGCTCACGTGTATCTCACGTGGTCTTTAGTCCATTAACTTCTACAATTTTTATTTTATTTTATAGCTGATATATATTTAAAATGTTTTATAATCAATCAATAAAATAAAATATTTGTGTATATATTTTAAATTTAATTATTCTATGTAATTAGATAAAAATATTTTACATAATTATTAACTAATAAAATAAAATATATGTTAAAAAATTATTTTCAAAAAATTATGTAAAAATAATTTTTTGGTTATAGATTAAGTGATTAAATCCCAACATTATAAGAAGATTCGATCATTCGTCTTTTCAAACTAAATATTCACATAATTTACCACTTAAACTACATGTGTAGGACATATAAAGATAATTTTATAAATTGATAATAATAATATTTTAAATTTTGCACCTTAATATCATGGGAGAAAAATAATTGCTAAATTATTCTCTCATTGACTTTAATGTGGGCATATTTGCTGGTGAACCACACCATTTCTCTTTTCAAAAAAAAAAAAAAAACCATACCATTTCTTGTCCATAACTCTTGAAATTTCTCTTGTTGAAATTTTGGTAACTTTTATTATTTAATTATTATTGATACTGTTTAAATCGTTATTAACTAGTTAGCTGCAGAACCTTTATGTTTTATGAATTTTACATTTTCAAAACATAAATTATATAAAATTAGGTATATGATTCAAGTGTTAATTTGAGAGTTGACTTTTCATTATCAACAACAGTTTTCTTTTCATTTTTTTAGGAGGTTTTGTTTACCAACTAATCAGTGGATAAAAAACTATTTTCACTTAAAATGGAATTAATCAAACTCTAATAAATTTTAAATACACAGATAGTTTAGACAAAAACTATCATTTTGTAAAAAGAAAAAAAATCTTAATTGCCTCCTATTTTAAGCCCATTCTTGCTTGTATAAACTTGGCTATTATTATTATTATTATTATTATTATATCCAAACATGCATGTGAGGAAGCAATTGAAGAATTAAAGACATTACCAGCACATCCAATAAAATAAAATAAAAGCCAAAAGAAAAGCGTATAAACAATACTTTAGAAAACATATAATAAAGCAAATAGTAGAAGTCGATCAAGATTAGCAAAATAATACACAATTGGTGCTGCTAAACATGAAACACCAACCTTCATCACCTTCAACTTCATCCAACAAAAACCCACAATCACATCAATATATAAATCATGCCAACATAATCCTCATCATCTGCATCATTAATGTCATCGTCATCATCACAGCTTCATCAATAGCTCTTCTACCAGAATAAATACCAAATCAAGGAAGTGGTGTATTAATTAATAATCACCATCAATTTCATCATCACGATCATAGTCATCATCCGTATCATCCATATGATCCAAAATCCCGGTAGCAGAAAACCCATTAAGGTTCAACCCGCTATGCTTTCCATCAACGGCACGCCAAGTCATCAATCCATCATGGGACTTTAACTTCTGGGCACCTTTGGTTTTGTCTTTAGACTTACAAGTGGGGTGCATGTGACACTCATAGCATCTGGGCTTCCCACACTTGCCGGTGAACTTGGAGTGGTTGGTGGGTCTAGAAAGGACCTTGGTGAAACATCCGGCAGTGGGCGGCGAGTCAAAGCGGTTGATGAATCTTGAATGAGACCTCGGATTCAATGGAGATGGCAAGATTCTGCAGGTTCTTACCATACTATGTTGGCGTCCTTCCCTCTTCATTGTGGATAAAATTGGTGTAGCGGGCTTGAAATAGCTGTGTGGAAGTTTCAGGTGTTATTGGTTTCTATTTATAGAGTTAACTGGGTTAGAGAAGTCTTGGGAATCAAGAAAATTTTGGTTTGGTTTCGTCATTGACAAGCACTTGCAGCCCAAGGAATGTTACAAGGAAAGGATGCAGAGTCGGAAAAATAATTAATTTCAAAATATCGAAGTCTAAACGCGTATTATATACTTTATTGCAAGGCTGTTGACAATCTAGATGGACTATATTTCAGGGGGACAGTGATACACATGGCGGTCCGTTAAAATATTTTTTCTTTTGCTCCATGTACAAGGAGTCATCTGCGGATATGAATTGTTTTTTTTTAATATTAATTTTTATCCTTTCACCTGGACATCTTTTGTTGAAGGATATTTTAAGTTATTTTTATTTTAGATAATGTTTCATGTAGTGGGGGGGTTTTATGAAGAGTACCGTCATGCTTGGTCACATATATTGAAACTAGCCACGGATGCGCAATTTTATTTTAAATGATATAATTTTTAATTCTTAGTTTTAATTAATATTAATTTATTTTTTTGTAAAAAAGTTAATTTAATATTTATTATATTCAAATTTTTAGCATAATTTTTTCATAAAAATAAAATATTTTATGGTGATTTTATTTTTGGCAATAAAATTTGAATAAAAATAATTTTATCTAATAATTATAAATATAAAATTTATGTATAATAATCTTAATAGTTTAACAGTTTAATTATATATACATATTAAAAAAAATTAAATAATTTTTATGAGTGTTTTAAATTAGGGATAACAACATTTGCAGACCTCAAAGTAATACACTTTTTATAATTAAGTCCTAAATGTTCAATTTGTAACATTTAAGTTCTCTAAGTTTTTAAAAATTTAACCGTTTGTTCTATCCTTTAAATGTAACTACAAATGCAGATGTGACAACAATTTTTGCCACAGTGTTATCCACGTTAGCTCCATGTGGATTGACACCATCCACATAGCCCGCCTACGTGTCATCCTAGTCATCATCATCTTCTTTCTTTCTTTCTTTCTTTCTTCTTCTTCTTCTCCTGCATCACCAAACCCATCTCTTTTCTAAATTCTCTAAAGGGCATATACACAACCGGCTTCTGCAGCTGCAGCAACAATAACAGTTTGCTGCATTTGGTGCATTGATGTCACATGTCCAACCTCAGTCTCAATTTCTCATTCCTTTTTCTATGCAAAATAGTTCCCAAATTTAGCCCCAAAATTCATTACAACTAGTGTCACTTCCCCCATTAATGTCTTCTTCACTAATGACTCCTTTGACGGTGCAATAACGGTAGAAACATACCCTGCTACATCATGGGATAAGTCGGAACTCTCAAATTAGTGGTAGTGGGTTGACCAATCATATAGGAAAATAAAGACCATGGCAGCCACCATCTAAAGTATTCGTTACTCAGTGTTGAGAAGGGAGAGCATTTATTTCCATCTACAACTACTTCAAAAGGTCCATAGTAATCGAGCCATTTCTAGAAATAAGAACATTTATTTCATTTGCTTTCATTAGTCTTTACAATATTACAATTAAAGCAATGAATTTTTTGTACTTGAAACTTTTGAAAGCTTGAATTCTTTTCTCTCTTTATTGCAATAGAAGCAACTGATTCAGCAAAATGCTCTTTCTCTGCAGGATTAAGGTCAATGTTGGCCAACTCCTTCCCACAAGATTCATAAAATGCATCATCTCTAACAAATGTATAAGAAAAGATCCACTTTCCCTAACCTAGCCAGCCCTGCCCATGCCATCCTCCCCCCCTCCCCCTCAATTTTTAACTCCCTTTTTAACAATTCCCTTATCCTATTTTGTTTTCCCTACTCTTGAAGCTGCCTTACTCTTAAGCCATTCAACAATTATATTTTCAATTGAGGGTAAGACCTTTCTCACATTAGTTCTTAACTTATGCAACAAATAATAAACTTTGTCACCTTTACTAGCTTTAACACTTGCTCTTAATAGTGCCATGAGCTCAGGCTCCTCTGGCCGGATGCACACCATGGTCCAACATGTGTTTTTATACAACAAATGCTTTATTGACATCTCCATTGTTGCAAAATGTGAATAGAGCTGGACCATAAGACCGCAATCTAGGATTTAATCCCAACAACTTCATTTACTTCACCATATCAAAAGCCATATCACCATTATTCATTGACATCGCTATCCTAGCCACAATAGTCAAGGTTGCTTCATTCATTGGGACCTCATCCGTACACATCTTCTTATAGATCTCAAATCCTCTATCAAGAGCATACTTTTTGATATCTTCACTTACCAAAATTTCTTTACTGTCATAGAATTTAGGACTGGGTTTGAAAGAGAATTTGGAGAAGAGAAAAAATTAAGAAAAAGAATTGAAGAAGAAAAGAAAATGAAAAAAGAAGAAGAAGAAAAATAAAGAAATAAAGAAAGAAAGTGTCACGACCCGAACCGAAAGTACGTGACTGGCACCAGGGAATGGGAATACATAAAGTAATCGAAATTCGTAGTAAGCCTTAAAATTTTTTCACGGAATAAAAACAATACATTTAACAATAATATATATTAAATGTACAATATAAAAAAAACATAAAACAATATTGTTTAAATACAATACTTCAAGTCAGGTACAATCAGAATACCGATAATACATATTTTGAATTTACTACTGCGGTGTCTAGAATTCAGTTACACAATATACAAATTAAATTAACATACATAATGCAACTGGTGAAGAACGAACTCAGCGCAAAGTGGGGATACTAACAGACATATTGTGAGCTCCTGAAAAAAATAAGTTGAGGGAAATCAGACTTAATTGAGTGAATCAATTTTATAAAATGTATGCTGGTTTTAAAACCATTTGCTAAAACCCTTTTTAAAATAATATAAAATAAAATAATTATAATTATTAAAATCATTTATTTTTCTCGATAATATTTATATAAAGTCTCTTTAAAACTTCTTAAATCAATATAATATGAAATTCTCGTACAAAAATATTTAAAGTAATTATTTTGGTGGAAAACTGGTAGAACACATAAACCATTATTCTAATAGCTTTTCGGCTTTCTTTAATCCAAATGACTGCCGTCCTGAGAGCAAGCATCAACTGTGTTACTGCCACAGTCATTTCACTTATTCCATATTGATGTCCCGAGAGCACTAGCTCCACCGAGCTCTAACCATTCACATTTTAATCACATACCGAGATCTTACCCGTGCGCACGTGGTCCTAGTAACACCCACTAGGTAGCATGTTCTATCATTATTTCCAAATCAATTCGAATTATAATTAATAAAATAAAATAAATAAATCATTATATAATGAATAAATAAACGATTAAATAAATAAATAAAACTTAACAAAGTAATTTTTCTATAAACATACTTTCAATTACTATTCATAATTCAATCATATAGTGATTCTTTATTATTTTTAATTACTAGTAAGTATACTGAAAACACACAACACACATTTCATAAAATTAACTCACATGTTGAGTGTACCGGGCGACACGTTTTTTGTTGCTCTAGTGCTACAGCTCGTGCACTAGAGTTCTCTAAAATAAATAATATTTATTTAAAATATGCTCGTAAAATAAAATAAATAAATTCATAAAAATTCTCGGAATTATGAAAACTAAAGGATTGACGAAACTGACTCAACCAAAGACACAACTTATCTAAAACTAGAATTTCGACACAGGCTGATGTCACATTTTACAAGAAATTTATCAAAAATTTGGCAGAGTCTCCTCTGTAAAATGGACATCTGTCTGCTAAAAGTAGAGTCATTCTTGCATGAAAACACACTTCGAATATTCTCACACAGTACCACACTTGGATCGGACTCCCAAACTACACACAATTTCCGACCGAGATCATCAACCACAAAGTATATATATATATATTTGAGTTATAAAATTATATAATAAAATTTTATAAAAAAATTAATCGAGCTATTTGAATAATAATTTCTTTTAAATAATTATCATATATATAAGCTCAATTTATTTAAACTACTAATATTTCTCATTTAATATATTAATGTATATATACTTAAAATTTATTATTTATAAAATTTCAGAAAATTCATAAAAATATATTTTAACACTAAATATAATTAAATACTATAATATTTATATACATTTACATTATTTCCGGAAATTAATCTAAAATCAACAAAATATACAAAAATACTAATTTAGCTAACAAAATTAATTTATACTTTCTAATAATAAAAATTATTATTATACATGTTAATTAACTATAAATCCACCAAAAATCAATTAAAAAAATCAAATTACACAAATTTCTCTAAAATTTATAATTTTCACATATAACTTCCAAAAATTATAATAAATTATTAAATAATTTTACAAAATTTTCTTCACAAACATTACTCCAAATAATATATAGTATTTATTAAAATTATCAAAATTTTTGAGCTCGGAATAGTAACCCGAACCAAAAATTTCAAAAATTAAAAATAAATCCGAAAAATATAGAAAAATTATTTTTACATAGCATTCAATCTCTTCATCAACTTTACTACTCAACATTTAGCCTAAAACTCACTTAATTAACCAAAAGTTAACAAAAACTCAAAAATGAATTTACCTCATTTCAAGTCGATCCGGAAGGAGATCAAAAAAACCGAAGGTGGATTTGAGAAGCTTGGGAGATGAGGATTCCAATGACACCGGAATCACGGCCAATCGACGTCGAAAACGTCGCTGGCGACCGAGAAGAGCTTCGACCAAGCAAGAGAAAACGGAAAGGAGGAAGAGAGGTGTCTGGGCGGTTGGACGGCGAGCTAGTGGCGGCATGACGTGGTGGCAACGGCGGCAAGGAGAAGTGGTAGTGGTGGTGGTGGTCTGGTCGGTCCGGCAGAGAAGAAAGGGAAGAAAGAAAGAAGAAAAAGAAAAAGAAAAAAAAAAGATTATCCCAAAATTGATTCTGACATTTTTTTTAATAATAATAATAAAATACTAACTCTCCAATCAAAAACACTATACAAATATCAAATAATATATCAAATAAATTATCTCCACTATAAAATATACACAATAAAATATAAACTAATACTTTTATAAAATAATAATTAAAATAATATTCAATACTAAAATTCAAATTTAATTTTTTGACTAAATAATAATTTCAATATTAATAAAATATTTATTGACACTGTAAATGTCAAAAAATTATTTTATATTTTTTTTAAAATAATTCGAATATTTACAGAAAGAAAGAAAGAGAAGAAAGAGAAGAAGAAGAAGAAGAAGAAAGAAAGAAAGAAAGAAATAAGAAGAAGAAGATGATAATGACTAAGACAACACGTAGGCAGACCATGTGGATGGTGTCAGCCCACACGAAGCTGACGTGGACGACAAAGTGGCAAAAATTATTGCCACGTTTGCATTTGCAGTTACATTTAACGGATATGACTAACGGTTAAATTTTTAAAAATTTAAAGAACTTAAATGTTACAAATTAAATATTCAGAACGTAATTGTAAAAAGTGTATTACTTTGATGCCTGCAAATATTGTTATCCCTTTAAATTATTTTATTTATTTTATTTATAGAATTTTAAAGAATTAGTAATTTCAAAATTGTGTTTTCTTTTTTTCATTAATTTGAGAACTTGAGAAGTTTTTTTCTCCTTTAACATTACTATTATGTCTCATACCATATAAATTTTAGATTATATTAAATAGAAATTATATTATATATAAACTTTATATGAATCAGGTTATATTTTATTCGATATTAATTTTTATATTAAATAGTATTCAATTAGATATTAAACATAGATGTTTTGTTTTTTAATTAAAAAAGTGTAATTTTAAATTAAAATTAAATTATCTTATTACTATTTATTTAGATAATTTCAAAATTATTCTATCTTATTTGTTTAGATAATTTTAAAATTTAAATAACATAAATTTTCAACAATCAACAGTTTAAAATTTAAAAAGGAACTAAACACTCTGAAGCATAATAACTACTAAAAACTTTTAAAATATTTTAGAAATATTAGGTGACATTTTCTATGAATTTTTAACACATGTGACAATCAATATGAGTTTCTCTTTGTTTTAGCTTTTTATATATATAAATTTTATATTATATATATTAAATAGAAATTATATTAGATATAAATTTTATATGAATTATATTATATTTTATTTGATATTAATCAGATATTAAACATAGATGTTTTCTTTTATTTTTTTTAAAAAGTGTAATTTTAAATTAAAATTAAATTATCTTATTACTAGTTATTTAACTAATTTCAAAATTATCCTATCTTATTTGTTTAGATAATTTTGAAATTTACCTTGAATTCTCAACAATCTACAGTTTAAAATTTGAAAATGAAACTACTAAAAACTTTTAAGTATAATAACTATTAAAAAATTTAAAAATATTTTAGAAATATTAGGTGGCATTTTCTATGAATTTTTAGCCCATATAATATTAAATATGAGTTTTCATTGTTTTATAGCTTTATATCATAATCCTGCGCAATGCCCGGATGGTTTAAAAATGCAAATGAAATATTGTATAAGAACATTTTAATTTCTAAAAAATTATATTGATAGGTGCAATTAGAAAAGAAATTATATTTTATGATGTTACAACTTGAAATTTGTTTTTTCTATTTATTATTTCTCCTCCCGCTCAATATGAACACAAAAAAACAAATAATTAAAATTTTTCAATTTTCATGCAACAATATTGTATCTTTCAGTGGTATAAAAAATATGAAAGAAAAGTACAAAGTGAAAATAAATTCAATTAACTTTTTTTAGTTATTGTTGAAAATAAAATTGAAATTGATTTAATAATATCTATATCTTCTCAAGTTATCAAGAACATTGACTTTCGTCATAACAATTAGAGATTTTGGATGTATAAATTGATCAGGTAAAGAATTGATGATAAACCTTAAAAAATTGACATTGAAAAAGTGAATTATGTAAAAAAAGTGAAGAAAATTGTAAGTATAAATGAAAAAAAATTGTAAGTAGAAAAAAATCATCAAATTTATGGTGTATATATATATAGGAGTAAATAAAAGATAAAATTAAATGTGAAAGTTGAAGAGTTGAGGGAATACAACGACTTGAAAGTTGAAAAGTTGAGGAAAGCAATGTTTTAAAAGGTTAAATGAGATAATAATTGAAAATTAAAAAGGTTAAAATTGAATTTTGTTTCAACTTCCATAAAATTTTGATAAAGAGGAAAAAATAAAGTTTGCAAATAGAAAAATTAAAATAAATACAATATAAAGCATATTAAAATCAAATTAATGTTTTTTTAAGAAAATAAAATGACTTTGAAGGTGAATGAAATGAATTGCAATATACGACTTCTAGATAAGAATTATATGTCAAATGCCGCTTGGCATAATTTAGCTTATTTATATGGATATAGATATAGGCTAGACATTAGCCCGTATAAATAAACAATTTTAATTTACACATATTAATTATTTATCTATATTATTGCACATTAATTAGAAAAAGTAATTTTTTTCAACAATTATTCTTTATTTTTTAATTTTTTAAAACAAAGATAAAAATGAAGATAGTGATAGTAAAAAAATGAAAATAATATAAACTTTTGAGTATTAAAATAAAGATTCATATAATGGTGATAGCCATAATAACTCTTTAACTATCTTTAAAAAAAATGGAACATAAATATTTGCAATAATTTAAATGAGATGAATAGGAATTCAAGAGTTTTTAATTTAATAAATAAATAGAAATAAATAACATCTAATTTAATTTTATAAAAATAAAATAACAATAAAATTGTCCTCCATGAGTATACCAAATGACAAAAAGTGTGGCCATCCTGTTGAAGAGGGTAGAGATCGGACCCCCATTCCCCCCTCTCTCCTCCTTGTAGTGTTGGGAATTAACCACTTAATCTAGTTGTTCAAAAAAATAACAATAAAATAAAAATAACAATCAATATAAAAATTAAAAAATGATAATCTATAAAAATAAAGGGTCATAAAAAATGAATAATTAATTACTCATTAATGTAATATCTTGTTACAACTTGAATTTTTATAAATTATAAAATTAAAATTCTGGGATTTGCAATGTTAATAATTATTTTATTTTTATTAATTTATGATATTTGGTTATTGGTGAAATTAAATTTGGAGTTCTTGTGTCGAAAATTATTTTAATATTATTAATATTATTGACTTAGTGTATTTTAATACACTTTAATATTGTTAAGTATATATATATATATATATTAAAG
>CATIWM010656991.1:0-13898 GCA_949671775.1 Mallotus repandus
TAAAATGATGATACGAGTAGGGCCATAACACGATAAATAAAAATTATTTTTTAAAATTTTGGTCCCATTTATGAGGAGTATAAAATATGAGAGAAGCGTAAAATAGAAAATTCACACAAACAGTAACTGATTATAAATGTCATGCCCGCAACATAAAAAATTATTCTTGTTTTACTAATAGAAGGATAAAATAATTTAAATATCGATAAACTGCATAACAATAAATAATACTCTATTTTAAATTAAATAAAAATTAATTTTATAAATAAACGAATCCTAAAATCTTACTAAAAATGTATTATTTGTAAGTCAATCTCTTATTAACTACTTACATTTCTTTTTAAATATAACTTTTTTTGAGAAACTTTTAAAATATAACATTAATATATGAATTTGTGGGGCTTATATGAATATGATTACCACTAACCCACCACTTACTATTAACTTTTTATAGAATAATCTGAAATATACACTATAATATCATGTGAAAATGTTCAAAAAAAGCTTAAAGAAAGCGTTCACATGCACATTAGAATATATTTATTGATAAATACTTAATTGACCTGACTTGACTTGGCAGGATTGTGCAAACTACTTGGCATTGGATGGTAAGCTCAAGGATGCTTCATAACAATGGCAAGGAAACTACCTAAAAGTACAATTCACATCAACAGGATATTATATTACTTATTACTTTTACTAAGTCATGAGGAAAGGAATAAAAGGAATGTGTATCAAGTTTTGAACTAGTATTCTACAACATCCAATTGAGATGGAGATTCTAATTAAAGACAAATATGTGATGTGGGTTCTCTACATAATTTTTGTTGAGTGTAAGCATAAGATATAGTTTTTTTTTTTAAAAAAAAAAACTTAGGCCTCTTCCCCTCTAACTCCATTCACTTTTAGGTGAAGATTTTCTATTATTTATGAAACTACCCAAAAATTTATACATATTTTCTGATCATTACAACATACATATGGTTAACTATTATCTATAGATAGAAAGTTGCATATTTTGCACTGTTGACTTCAATTTTCTTTTGTCTCTTTCCAAGATGTAGACTGTTTTTGGAGGGGTTTTTTCATTTGTAGTTTGGGTTACTGTTGTCAAAGCTGAGGATTTCTCCAACTCCTCTATTATCAATAAATTTCTTGCTTCTCAATAATAATAATAATAATTACTACAGAAAGAGTAGGATGAAATGTAAGCAGCTAGTTGAAAATGGGACTAAAGTTCTCCTCACTATTTTTATAAACCATCCATATTTGGAGTTTATTGAATTAATTTAGTTAGATCTAGAACAGTAGTATAGATTTTTTAACAATTAATTTAATATAATAAAAAAATTTATTCAAAATGTGGTGTTTAAAAATTAAATTAATAATCTTTTAAATATTTTGAAAGCAATTTTTAATTTTTTTAATCAAATGGTAGTGATAAAAAAAAATTGAAATAATATTTTTTTAAATATTCTAAAAGAAATGTTTAGCATTTCACTATTGAACCTGGCCCTTTTACAAAAGAAAATGCCTTTCTTATCCCATATCTTGTGATTGACAAAATATATTAATTTTTAGTATATCTGCAACCCTTCAGAGTGGAAGCACATCACATGTTATATATAGAAAAGTGAAGACATTTTCTCTTTTTGGTACAGCAGAGACTTTTAAGAAAATAATTGATCATGCTAATTAGAGCTGTATGTATTAAGATCAAATGACATTACATTAAGCAATTATATATTTTTGTGAAGGGTTTTAGAAGCTTAATAATAGCAACTGTCATTGGGCTATGTATTACTCCATCAGTTCCTTTTTAATTGTCTTTTTTCGACAACATGATGATGAAAATACAACCCAACCACCATTGAAGTGAAAAGAAGAATGTTAGCATTGACGAGTGCTATACAGCTCCACATGCCTTGCCATTTCCCTGCTAATTTGACCTTCTTTTTATGTTCTTTTTCTCTATCTTTTCTTTTTTTTTTTAATCTTAATTATTGCTGTCGGTTGACAGGGAATTATTGTATCGGTTAGATCCCGCTTCCCAAATAGTACAAGAGGAAGTTAACAAATGTCATTTAAGTTGTATCTCTCCAACAACAACAGCAACAACAACAACCTTTAAAATTATTCTCACTGTTACTTTTTAATTATCATTTAAAAATTATGTACACATTAAAAAATTTAATTAATATATATATAAAATAATATACTATCTTTATAATAATTCTCTCAACTAATTATTAATTTTGTATATTTTCAAAAATAGTGTATGTATAAATAAATGTATAATAAAAATAAAGGTAGTTAAAATGCATTGGTAATTGAAAATATCAAATAAATTGAAACAAAAAATTCAACATAAAATGACAATTAAAAAAAAACTGATGGAGTAATAAAAAATTATTTTCATTTAAAAAATATTTAAAATTTTAATTATTGTATAATTAATCAGATTAAATTAATTATTAATTTTTTTTATTATTGTACTAGTCCTGTCCGATTGATTCGAATTAGATAAAATTTAATGAATTTTATATACTAGTGATTTAAATTAAAAAATGTATATTTCAACGAAAACTTATTTTAGGGTGGCCTAAATTTTATATGATATTCGTTAGATTTTCGCTTCGAGTTTAACTGTTATATGAGGTGGGTTGGTTAGGCTCTTAGCCCAGTGCTCACAGGATTGGTGGTTAATTCAAGTTCAAGCTTTAGTTTTATATATGAATGTATAGCTTGCCAGACAAGTGAAGCATGAATTCATATTTGTGCTTTTTTACCAGGACACATATAGTCCAAAAATACGGTCACAATCTTTTTATTGTTTATACTGTTGCTTCAAGAATTAAACATTGAAATTGAAATCACGGTTAAAAAGTTCAATAAGATGTTTCTATCGAAGAAATTACTTGGTTTTTTGCAGTTCAACTAGTATGTCACGTTGCTTGCCCAAAATTGAGTAGCTATATAAACACTATTTACTTTGTGATATTAAATAATTATAAATTCAATTTATCAGTGAGGGTATTTAAAAGCGATCACTCATCTGCAAGAATATAATGAGGTGTAAAGTTTAAATTATATAATTATTAATTTGTAAAATTTATTTTTATTTTATTTAAAAAAAATTACTGTTTTTTACTGTACAGTTCATTGTTATTATATGATCTTTTTATTAATAAAAAATATAAATTTAATTTCTGTTTACATAAGAAGTGAAATTACTCTTCTAACCTAAATTACCACCCTTCCCACACCAAATATTGTGCGTGCATGTGCCACTATGGCAGGGTGCTGGCAGCCCCTTAGGCCTGCGATACCTTTGTTGGCACGCAGCAGCCCATTGGCCTATCGTGCCTCCTGTGCAGTCTGGAAAAGCCCATTGGCGGGCTTAGCAACACAACGGACCTGCCAGAAAAGGGCTACATCTGTGCATCTACGACTGCTTCCAATGCAATTCGCAGCAGAAGATGGAGAGCTCAATTAGTTTATCCGCAACTCGCATTTGTGACTTTCCATGTAGGTCAAAGATTAATATCTTTCTTAATTCATTTCAAATTGATAGTTCATGTCTAAATTAAGCACAGTCCATAGTACTGCTACATAGTAGAGATTTCGTAGACGGCATATTTGCTTCCATCATATGCCAAAGCATGTGCTCTCCTCTCCATTGCATGCATTAAATGTGTGTGCATCTATCTCACTCACTCACTCAATCTCTAAAAGCCTTGTAGTCTCTTCATTTCACTGGCAGTAATCAAAGAAACAAACAAGCTGGTAGCTAGCTCGCTAATCAAGTTGGAGATGGCAAAGAAGTGACAATTAGGAGAGCACTCACAACATCAAGAACGAGACCATGTGGAGCCATCACCATCACACTTTTTGACCTACAAGAGCTCTTGGGAAAATTGGACAATATAGTGGAATAATATTCACTAAGATAAATAAAAATTATTATAGAAATAATCAAATAAATAAATATATAGAGGCAGTCAAACTAATCAATGGGTGAATAAAATAGGTGGTAAAATCTGTCGTATAAATAATAATAAATGACACCAAAATTTTAACGTGATTCACCCTTAGTGTTCGCCTACATCCACGGGACAAACTCTGAAAAATTCTTCCACTATAAAAATAGTAGGTACAAAAGAGAGTCTTCTCTAGATTAATACTAGAAGTATACAATAATAGAGATCTCACCAAAATAGTGGCACTCAAAGTGTTTCCCACACTCCAAAAATAATTTTCTCACTATTTTGTCACTCACTCTTTGAGAAAAAAATTCTCAAACCCTTAAAACTCTCCCACTCTCATCAAAGCAAAAAATTGCTTTGGCTAATTCCTTCACGAGCTCCTCTCTTTTATTTTTCTTCAGCTCGCCTTTTATTGCATGTTTTTTCTTTGCCCCGTTTGTGCTTTTATATAGGCAATTGATGTAGGAAAGCAATAAAAAATTTGACAACAATTTTTTCTTTTATGGCTGCACCGATTTCGGTGCAGCTATTTTTGACTTTTTTTTTTAACTTTTCAAACTGTGGGCTCCACTCCATTACGAGGAACCCATCAATTCTCCACCTTCCGACTATGTGGAGGTCATCACCATCCCGGCAGCCAATCGATAGAATTCAAACTTCTCCCTTGGTAGAGTCTTTGTTAACATATCTGATCCATTTTCATCTGTATGGATCTTCTTAAGCTGCAATAGCTTCTTCTCCAATACATCCCGTATCCAGTGATATCTCACATCAATATGCATTGATCTTGAGTGAAAAGAGGAATTCTTACCAAGGTGGATAGCACTCTGACTATCACAAAAATAGCTTGTATCTATCCTGTTGAAAACCAAGTTCATTTCAGAACTTCTTCATTCATAGCAACTCTTTACAAGCTTCAGTTGCTGCAATAAACTCTGCTTCAATGGTAGACAAAGCAATACATTTCTGCAATTTTGACTGTCATGACACAGCTCCCCCTACAAATGTAATCAGGTAACCTGAGGTTGACTTTCTCGAGTCAACATCGCTTGCCATGTCTGCATCTGTGTATCTAGCTAGCACAAGTTTGGCATCTCCAAAACATAAGCATATTTTGGACGTTCCACGAAGGTACCTGAAAATCTATTTCACTGCAACCTAGTGTTCCTTTCCAGGATTTGAAAGGAATTGACTTACAACTCCAACTGAGTGTGCAATATCTGGCCGTGTACACACTATGGAATACATTAAACTACCAACTGTTGAAGCATATGGAACTTTATCCATCTTTTCTTTCTCCTTATCTGTGGAAGGGCATTGTTGAGAAGTCAATTTAAAGTGATTAGCAAGAGGACAGCTAACCGCTTTAGCATTGTACATGTTGAACCTCTGAAGTACCTTCTCAATATACTTCTCTTGTGACAACCACAATTTCCTGACGCCTCTTTCTCTAACAATCTTCATACCAAGAATCTGCTTCGCTAGTCCTAAGTCTTTCATCACAAAAGACTTACTCAACTGCTTTTTTAAGTTGCTGATTCTAGAAACATTTCGACCAATAATCAACATGTCATCTACATAGAGCAATAACACAATAAAATCATCATTAGAGAATTTCTGGACAAAAACACAATGGTCTGAAGTGGTCTTTGTGTAGCCTTGCTCCCCCATAACAGACTCAAACTTCTTATACCATTGTCGCAATGCCTATTTCAAGCCGTACAGGCTTTTCTTCAATCTGCAAACATGGTCCTCTTTTCCCTTTTCTTTGAAACCCTATGGCTGCTCCATGAATATTTCTTCTTCCAAATCACCATGTAGCAAGGCAATCTTAACATCCATTTGCTCGATCTCCAAATCAAAACTTGCTGCTAAACCCAGCACAGTACGGATGGATGTCATCTTCACGACTGGAGAGAAAATCTGATCAAAGTCAATACCCTTTCTTTGGTTGAATCCCTTTACAACTAATCTGGCCTTAAATCATGGCTGGAGACTGTGTTCTTTATACTTGATCCTCAACACCCACTTATTCTTTAAAGCTCTCTTTCCTTCAGGCAACTTCACCAACTCAAATGTCTTGTTATCATGCAGAGACTTTATCTCATCCTGTATGGCTTTAAACCATTCCTGCTTGTGTTCATCATTTGTAGCTTCTTCAAAGCTTTCTGGCTCTCCCCCGTCAGTTAGTAGCACAAACTGATCTCTAGGGTATTTGGTAGAAGGTTGTTTATTTCTATCAGATCTCCTCAATGGCACTGGAAAGGCCTCATCTGCTGGTGGTTGATCATGAACACCATCATCATCATCTTCAGATGGAATCTCAATAAGAGCATCTTCATCGCCTACATCTGGCGGCATATCTTCATCTTCATCTCCAACTTCCCTTGGCACCGTTGTTGGAGGAACTAGCTTTAAATTTAAATCATCATCAGAGCTGGGGATGTTCTTCTCAACTCTAGCAATATCTTCGATTGTCTCATCTTCAATAAACACAGCATCATGACTTCTGATAAGCTTCTTCTAGACTAGATCATAAAATCTATAGCCAAGTTGATCTTGGCCATAGCCAATGAACACACACTGTCATGTCTTGACATCAAGCTTGGACCTCTCATCCTTGGGTATATGCACAAAGGCTTTACATCAAAAAACCCACAGATGACCATAGGAAACATCTTTTCCTGACCACACCCTCTCTGGAGTGTCACACTGTAGAGGAACACAAGGTGAAAGGTTCAATACATGCACTACTGTAAGTAAAGCTTCACCCCAAAATATTTTAAGCAACTTTAACTGTGAGTGTAGAGATGTAACTCTCTCCATCAAAGTCCTGTTCATCCTCTCAGCTAAACCATTCAACTGCGACGTCTTTAGAGGTGTCGTCTGATGTCGAATACCATACTCTTTGCAGTAAGCATAAAATTGTCCAATATACTCTCCACCATTATCTGTCCAGATGCACTTTAACTTCTTTCCTATTTGCCTCTCCACTAAGGTATGAAATTCCTTGAAGACATTTAGCACCTAATCTTTTGACTTCAAGATGTATTCCCATATCTTCTGAGAATGATCATCAATAAAAGTCACAAAGTACTAAGAGCCACCAAGTGACTTTGGCATTGGCCCACACAAGTCTGAATGAATTAAATCCAGCACATTCTTCATTCTAGAAGGAGGAGAGCACCTAAAAGCAACTCTGTTTTGCTTTCCTGCAAGACAATCGACACATTTCTCCAAATGCACAAGATCTACTCCAGATAACATATTTTTCTTGGCCAGTATTGTCATCCCTTTCTCACTTATGTGACTAAGTCTTTTATGCCATAATTTAATTGTACTTTCTTTCTCCATATCATTCACCATGTCTTTGGAGAGATTTACATGTGTAAAATACAGTGTTGAGTCCTTTTTGCCTCTAGCCACCACCAAAGAGCCTTTAGTAAGTTTCCATTGGTCGTTATGGAAGGTGTTCCTGAAACCTTCATCATCAAGCTTGCCTGTTGAGATCAAATTCAGGCAAATATCTGGAATATGCTTGACATTCTTCAAGACTAGTCTTGTGCCATTCTCTATTTCCAAATACACATCTCCTTCACCAGCAATTCTTGTTCGATTACCATTTCTCATCTTTACAAATCCAAAATCTCTTAGAATGTACGATGAGAAGAATTCTCTACGAGATGTAGCGTGAACGGAGGCATCACTGTCAATCACCCAGTTGGTTTCATGGGTAGTAAGATTAACAATATCATCATCAAAGAGGACATTGAATTCTCTGAGGAGATTTGCTTCATCACCATCACTACTGTCATCTTTCTTCACATCTTTGCCTTTGTTCTTATCGATGAACTTTCGATAGAACTTCTTGATGTGGCCTTTCTTTTTGCAGAAATGACATTCAACATTGGCATACTTGCTTTTTGACCTTCCCCTACTCTTATCTCTTTGCTTTAAGCTTCAAGTCTCACTTCTCCCTCTGGAACTTACAACAAGAATATCTAACTGTGCTGAAGAGGCGCCCTTTGATCTGTGTCTCATCTCTTTATTAAGAATACTGCTTTTGACAAGTTCAATATTCACTACACCGTTTGGTGCAGAGTTTGTAAGTGAAATCTTTAAAGTCTCCCATGACTCTGGCAGAGAAGCCAATATTATAAGAGCAAGAATTTCACTGTCAAAATTTATGCCCATCCCCGACAACTGATCCACGATCCCTTGCATTTCATTCAAGTGATCGGCGATAGAAGAGTCTTCCCGATATTTTTTCTACATTAATTTTGTCAAATAAAATAATTTATTGTTGCCGATCTTTGAAGCATACAACTCCTCGAGCTTGTTCCACAACTTTTGTGCATGAGTTTCATTACAAATGTGATTGTACACATTGTCTTCAACAAACTACCGGATGAAGCCACACACTTGCTCATGCTCAAATTCTCATTCCTCATCCTTCTTGTCATCGGGTTTTGTCTTAGTAAAAACCGGTAGATGCAACTTCATCACAAATAGGAGATCATTCATCTTGTTTCTCTATATGTGGTAATTTGTGCCATTTAACCTGACCATCTCACTAGTCTTAGCCTCCATCTTTGTAATATTTAATAATGCCTCCAGAACACGAACCAACTGCTCTGATACCACTTGTTGGAAAAATTGGACAGCGTTGGTGCAGCGAAATAATATTCACTGAGACAAATAAAAATTACTGTAGAAATAATCAAACAAATAAATATATGGAGGCGGTCAAACCAGCCAATGAGTGAATAAAATAGGCGGTAAAACCTGTTGTATAAATAATAATAAATGACACCAAAATTTTAACATGGTTCACCCTTAGTGTTGGGCTACGTCCAAGGGACAAATTCTGAAAAATTCTTCCACTATAAAAATAGTAGGTACAAGAGAGAGTCTTCTTTAGATTAACATTAGAGGTATACAATAATAGAGATCTCATCAAAATAGTGACACTCAAAGTGTTTCCCACACCTCAAAAATAATTTTCTCGCTATTTTGTTACTCATACTTTGAGAAAAAATTTCCAAACCCTTAAAACTTTTCCACTCTCATCAAAGCAAAAAATTGTTGTGGCTAATTCTTTCACAAGCTCCTCTCTTTTATTTTTCTTTAGCTCGCCTTATATTATATGTTATTTCCTTGTCTTGTCCATGCCTTTATATAGGCAATTGATGTAGGAAGCAACAAAAAATTTGACAATAATTTTTTTTTTTTATAGCTGCACCAATTTTGGTACAGTTATTTTTTATTTTTTTATTGTTTTACTTTTCAAACTGTGGACTCCACTCCACTAAGAGGGACCCATAGAGCTTGGCCTGTGGTCTGTTTATAGAGCTAGTATTGTTGAGTTCATTGTAACCCTTCTCTTCCTCCATGCCACTATATATAGATACTGTGTGATCGGCTACAAGAAACAAACAAGGTACTAAGGTGGTGGTGCTAACATACTCCAAGGGTACTGCCTTTGGAGCTGTGATTATTGGGACTCTTTTACCTTACTCTATACAGTCTTTTCTGTAACTGACCCTAAGAGTAATGCTCCTGATTCTTTTCTACAAGATTGCAATATCTATAAAACCTTTTAGAAGAGCGATAAAAAAACAAAAAAAACAAAATCCACTCTCGAAAAGGGCCAAACATGTCTCCTACCAAATCCACCACTCAACAAAAGTAAAAGAAGGCCTACCAAAAGACTCTATATATATATATATACCCCATGGGCAGCATGATGTACCTACCCAAATAATCCACAGCCTCCTCCTAACTCACAACTGCTAAGGAACAAACAGGTTATATATGCAAACTGGATGCAATCAAATTTGAGTAGGATATTCCTAAGAAACACAGAAGATGGATCAAATTAAAGGCAAAGTATGTGTAACAGGTGCCTCTGGCTTCTTAGCTTCTTGGCTTATTAAGCGACTTCTCTTATCTGGGTATCAAGTCATTGGAACTGTAAGAGATCCAGGTTTGTGTTTCTTGCTTTTGCATGTATAAACAACTTGATTCCAGTTTAAGTAAAGATATGCAAATTCTGATATCTGCGTGGATAAAATTTTGTGGGTAGGAAACGAGAAGAAACTAGCACATTTATGGAAGCTAGAAGGAGCAAAGGAGAGACTCCAATTAGTGAAGGCTGATTTAATGGAAATGGGCAGTTTTGATGATGCAATCTTCCGCTGCCATGGTGTTTTCCACACTGCCTCCCCTGTTATCAAACCTACAACTGATCCAAAGGCATGTTGGTGCCTGGTTCGCCACATATATTTATCCACTTTTTGATTTCATCATCGTCACCGTCTAAATGTTCTGTTCGAATATATTGTGCAGGCAGAAATGGTGACACCAGCTGTTGAGGGAACATTGAATGTGTTACGTTCTTGTAAGAAGAATCCATTTCTGAAGCGAGTCGTTCTCACCTCCTCCTCATCAACTGTAAGAGCAAGAGAGGATCTTGACCCCAGCGTACCAATAGACGAGTCATCTTGGAGCTCTGTGAAACTTTGCGAGAGACTCCAGGTACACTTCTTTTGTTTTGATACTAGGGAGAATTTTTGCTTGAAAACCGGACTGGTTTCACGAGTTGAATTTCTGAAATTCTGCACCCACTCACAAGCCCTTTCAACTTTGTACCAGTGGTATAAATCGTGCGTAAACAATTGTGAGACACCATGACTGTGGATCCTACCACTAGGAATGATGCAACCATGACAAATTTTTGAGTGAATTCTATTTATAATATGTGAATTTATTAATAAAAATTAAGTAATTTTAAATTTAATACTAACCATATTAACTCTAACACATGAAAATCACATGATAACGGAATTTTTTTTAAAAAAAAAAAGTTGTCATATACTGCAACTACTACATTTTCAATATACATATGAACAGTGTTCATGGTAATGTATCCACTTTAAATTTTTCGGAAAATTCCAAAGGCCATAAAGAAAAAAAAAAGGGAAGGAATTCTTAGTGGAGAGTTCATGTGTGAATCATGTGTCACAGTTAATCATGATTAATAATAAAATAAAAATTATTTCATTTTCAATTTACAAAGTCACACATTATAAATAAAGTGTAGCGTTTATAATTCTGTGTGACAAACATAAAACTACCCAAAAAATTTTCTGATTTTTAGGTTGGAGGAAATGGGGGCATTTGTCCCACTGAACCCACCAAAAATGTACTAATTTTTATGTCCATAAGAATATGAATTATATTTACACTCACATTGAAAAAAAAATTATTACTTGAATTTTACACTTAAAATTTTACATTCAATTAATTTATATTTGATTTCGATTAATTAAAATTACATGATACTATTTGAATTATACTAATTTTATTTGAATGTTTTAAACTCATATATATATATATATAGAGAGAGAGAGAGAGAGAGAGTTAAATAATTTTGATCCTCAAATGCATTTTTTTTTACTACAAAAACTTGTGCTCCTGATTATTGCACTAAAACACTCACTAAACTTCAGAAAATCAGGAGCACAAATTTTTGGTGAGTGTTTTAGTGCGTTCCATTCCAATGGAATGAAGGGAGTAACTTTTAATATCACTTTCTTGGGTCTAATAGCTTGTTAGTTATTGATTCGATTGCACGGTTCTTGATTTGGTGTATGAAGATATTATTCTAGTCTCTTATACTTTCCAATTTTTTCCTTCTGTCATGTTTCTAGAGCTAAATTTAATTGCCCATTCTAAAGCAAAGGGGGCATTATCTCTTGAAGAAGAAATTGTATTAATGGAGGAAGTTCCTCCATGTGCTGTTTTGTATGTTTTGAAGGATCTTCCTTCATCTGCTTAATGAAACTTCCTCTTCCTTCATCTGCTTAATGAAACTTCCTTTCTTTCAAAAAAAAAAATTTATTTTTTTGCTTCTTATTCTCATAATAAGCAATAATTTTTTTTATCTCTTTCCTATTTTAGTAGTGTCTTTTCAATTTTTTATTTTTTAGAATTATCTTTTAAATCACGTATATCAGGTTAGATGAATTTATTATAAATTTTATATTTCATTTACACAACTTAATTGATTTGATATAGTTTTCAAAATTATATTGTTTATATTAAAATCAGAAAATTATATATTTTTATGTAATTAATTTGTGAATTGTTATCAATTTTATTTATCTAACAATGTATTTAACAATATAATAGATTACTAATTATTTGCGTAAATTTATTTTAAAATTTAATACTAATTAATTAATATGTGCAAATCACATGATACTATACTATTATCAAATTAAATTAGTTGCTAAATGCAACTTTGTCATATATATTAGTTAATTTTAAAATTAGCTATCTTATATTAGTAGTAAGTACCCATTTTAATATTATTTTTATTTTTATTTTAGCGGAAAAATATGTTAAATCATATAAAAATAATTAATTTTTACTAGTATTAGATATTAACAAAAATTATGAAAATAATTTTAAGATTTTAAAATAAGAGATATTTTTAGTATATATTTTTATAAATAATTGTTGATATATATATATACACACACTAATAAACAATCACGTGTTTCACACGTGAAAAGAAATTATTTAACTCGTGATATATAATAAATAAACAATTAAAAATATTATTATTATTATTATTATTATTAAATAAAAATTTTAAAAAAATAATAGTGTTATTTATTTATATAAAAATTTGATATTAACTTAATATAGTTATAATTCATTACAATTTTTATAACTCTTTTATTTAAATAATTATATGATATTATTTCAATATTTTTATAATTAATTTTTCTCAACTCTAGAACTGATTTCATATAAAAAAATATTATGTTCATAATTAATCATAAGATAATAAAAAATTATCAGTTATTTGTTAATAAAAAATTTAAAAATAATAAAAATTATATTTTCTTTATATAACAATTTAAATATTACAACCCATTAAACTTATAATTTATTACAATTTTAGTAAATTTTTAATATGAACTATGACACTTTATTTCTTTAATATTTTTAATATTAATACATTTATTTACACAAAAATTAATTTGATGTAATTTTTTAAGTTCAACTAATAATTAAATGATAAATGTTAATAACTTAATTTTAACTCTTTTTGTTAAAATTTATAAAAATATCTAAAAACGATAATTATACCACTTTTCTTACAAATATATATATTTTTTTAAAAATTAAATGCTCTATTTTTTATTTATTAATTTATAAACATATCTACTTTTAAAATAAATTATATGTTTTCCTATTTCATAAAATTTATTAATTTTGATTTTAATTATTTATTTATTAAATTTAATATAATAAGACTCATAAAATTATGTTATCTAATTTGATTCATATTTAAAAAAAGATATAAGTAGACCCAATTAAAATAGATATATATATTTTTAACAAAATTATAACAAAAATTTTAATTAATTTAATTTTATTAGAGATAAAATAGAAATTAACATAATTAAAATAGGAAATATATTTCAATTAAATTAGAATTATTTGTCAATTAATATCATTTTTATTAATGATAAAATAAAAGTTAACCTAATTAGAATAGGAAATATATTTTCAATTAAATTAGAATTTTTATTTTAATTGATTTAATTTAATCTAATTTAATTAGAGGTAAAATAGAAATTAACCTAGGAAACATACATTCAATTATATTAGAATTATATTTTAATTAAATTAGGAAACATACATTCAATTATATTAGAATTATATTTTAATTAAATTAATTTTTATTTGAGATAAAATAGAAGTTAACTTAATTAGAATAGAAAATATACTTTCAATTAAATTAGAATTTTTGTTAGAGATAAGCTAAAAATTAACCTAATTAAAATAGGAAACATACTTTTAATTAAATTAGAATTATTTTTTAGTTAATTTAAT